>VZTO01008618.1:0-43619 GCA_013400615.1 Syrrhaptes paradoxus
GGGCCAAGGTGGCTCCATGCAAGAGTATCCTGCAACTGCCTCTGTATGCTTCACATTTTTCCATTACCTAAGGTATTCCTGTTCCTCTCCCCACTACACAGAGCTGACAGTATGTATTTTAAACACATTCACATCGGCTGATCACTTGTGCTGGCTTATTCTCAGTATCTAGGTTGAATTATTTTTTTGTCCCTTTGCTTTCTCACCTCTTCCAGTGCTAGTCAGTCAATCTTCTTCCTCACCTACAGTGTTGCTAACTGAAACCTGAAGCTGAGAAAAAAGGAAAAATAAATAAAAATAAATCAAAACTAGAAGAAAAATCTGCCTGGAGCCAACGGTTTCGTCTCTAAAGTACCTGGAATCACTTTTCCATTTTGTCCTTTCCCACACACAGTGATGTTTTCTACCTGACACCAACACAGATCATTACATGACTCTGGGCAATTCATCCTGTGTCCTTTTTCCAGAGGCAGCTGGCAGATTCCTAACAAGAGTCATACAGAATGTTTGTCAGTAGATTCACAGGTTGGGGGCCAGGGGGTTATCCTCAATGATCTGTGAAATCCACAGGTGAAGGTTTGAATCCATGGACAGCTACATAAGACACAAACTCGACTGTCCTGCATTCTTAACTTTCCCCTCTTCAGTAGGGAACTTGTCCCATAATTCTTTCAAGATATGCCAGTCCATATTCCCCTCTAAAAATAGCTGCCATCAAACATAAATGACACTAACAATATCAGCATCAAATCCCACAAGGAATCTCCTCAGATTTACCAGATAATGAAGAAGAATGAAGGAGGCTGTCTCAGCCTCATCATCTCTCTTCTCATATGCTTCAGGTCATGGCTATTTAAAATACACACACACACAGAGGCAAAGGAAAGAGTTGAACACCACTCACGAGCTAAAGCACCAATACATTTTCCTTTTTGATGCACATAAGCATTAAACCCCCCAACCTTCGGTAGTAAAGACTAGAACCTAATTTTATGCAGAGGAGAATAGATTAAGCTTTAAGAAAACCAGCAGGACCTGGGGACATTTTCTGGGGGGAAGGTTGTTTCTTTTTTCAGTACAAACTTAACTTTATACTAAATAAGCAATATGGCAAGACAGGCAGCATATGCCTGAATAATTACTAAGTTACTACATAATATTACAAGAAATTAAGTCAAAAGCCAAATAAGAAACCACTACAGAAACTGAACAATCCCATTTCCTTCAAAGTTAACTGCCCAGAATGCTTTAGAATCTCAGAAATAATACTAAATTTTAAAATAATGGCACCAGTGCCTTTATTCACTCAACTAAGAAAACAATGCGACACATGGAACAAAAAGATACGATTTCTGCTCAGGAAATCAGATCTTAGGTTGCATTCATTTCCTAAAAGCAGATTAAATATAACCTACCAGTACCTTTCGAGCAAATAAAAGCACATCTTGAAGCAGAGCGGCTCAATCAAGGCATGGTTAACAGCAGGGGGCAGCAGGAGCCTTCCCTGGGAGCTTCACTTCATTCCTGAACACCCTGCAAATTCTGCGCTCTAATGTTTTCATATCCTTGTAAGTGGCTTTTTTAAATACATCCCAAAGACTAGGTTCTGTCACCCTCTTCATTATGGGCTAACAGAAGGGAATTAAGCTGCTGGCTCCAAAGCAGATATGAATGACAGGATGAAGGCAAACCATCATTGGTGAATCTCAGCAGAAACAGAAATATCCGTGCTGACTAAGCCCCAAAACACCATAACACACAAAAGGAGATTACTCAATATCGTAATTATACCTCACTGGACCACTCTTACAGACAACTCAGATTCGTACATCTCCCTTAAGATTTTGTGATAGCTTATATAAACTGTTCCATTTTCATGTTTTTAAAACCAAACAGGGACTACACAGTGACAGTTTGTTAAATTAGTAACTAAGCAAGCAAGCTGATACAATGAAATTAATTCCTCATGGCACAGTGGTATATATGAGACCTTATAGCAGCCTTCCAGTACCTAAAGGGGGCTACAGGAGAGATGGGGAGGCACTCTGCATCAGGGAGTGTAGCGACAGGATGAGGGATAACAGTTTTAAGCTGAAAGAGGGAAGATTTAGACTAAATATTGGAAGAATTTTTTTACTGTGAGGGTGGTGAGACACTGGAACAGGTTGCCCAGGGAAGCTGTGGATGCCCCATCCCCGGAGGTGTTCAAGGCCAGGCTGGATGAGGCTTTGAGCAACCTGGTCTAGTGGAGGGTGTCCCTGCCCGTGTCAGGGGGGTTGGAACTAGATGATCTTGAAGGTCCTTTCCAACCCAAACCATTCTATGATGCTATGATTCAATGATTCTATGATTAATTTTTCTGTTTTTAAATTGTAAAAAGAAGAACAGGAAAACAACAGAAATGGCTTTGCATGAAGAATAAAAATGGGGACATCAAGCAGCACAAAGTCACAGATAAAAATGGTACTTTGAGACTTATCCTCTGTAGTTTCCCCCACTGCATGTACTCCACAGAACAATAAATATAATTCAAATAAATAATTCTTTATGAACTAATAATAGTGCAACTGCAAAATTTTTAATGCCATGTAGAACACGTATCCTGAAAAACCTCACCGGAGTAAACACAGAAGTAAACCAAATGCTTCTAAATTAGTATGTAGAACAAGGCACATCTTCCTCCACAGAAGTGAAGCTGCTCTCATTAAATTTTCATAATGGTGCCGTTAATTTGCTTACCTGCAGCAAAGAGCATGACTGCAACTGGTCTGTAGAACCGCCTCCGAGATCCCACGCAGATAGAGATCAACCCAACCAGGAAAGCTATGAGAATGATGGCAGCACCACCCAACAGCAAAGCAAGAGTAGCTATTTGCCAGTCTGGGGGGAAAAAAGAGAGGGGAAAAAATTAACAAAATTATTTCAGTAAAACAAGCCCATAGGCTTGACAGAAAACAGCAGAATATGAGGAATGTACAGTCTGCACCAAGGCTCAGGTAAATAAACAACTGTGCTTTGGATTTCTTTTCTTCTAATTAGTGAAACACCTTTATACAACAGATGCAACTTGGGAGCAACATACTGCAACCTCCCACACTTTTTCAAGGCTTAGTTGGCCTCACTGGGATTTTGGCTCAAGCAAGACTGAACAATTTGGTCCCCTAGTTTTTGTCCAATTTTGAATGGGAAATTGAGGCTGGGTCAGGATTAGCTAGTGTGTTAACTGACAGCCAGTCTGTCATAACTTTCTCACAGAAGAAAGTCAAACCTCTGCTTGAGCTGATCAGGGTAAAATAGGAAGGGAAATGCATGTAGGCTCATCATATATACCTATCACTTGGGAACTACCAAAGCCATATAGTTTGAATAGCAAAACTAAAGTAAAGGAAGGTCATCTGAGCAAGAATCAAAAAAGAAAATAATTTTTAATGCTAAAAAAGGTGGAGGTTCAATCCTTACAAAGGCAGTAACGATCATTAGACGCAGACCAAATCAGACCTGAAGTCCATTTCAAAATGTCTGTTATCTGTAAGTGTCAGTTTTTCATTTCTTTCCTCAAAAACAACTTTTGGATTTGGTCCAGTGTATTTTCTAGTTATTTTCATACATAATTGATGCAGTTACAAACAACATCCTTTACGTCTTAAATCACATAAACCAAAATTCATTTGCAAGCTGATGGCCATCATGCGTCTAACACAACATCCAAGATCTAACTTAAAAGCTTCTGCAGGATTTTAGAAAGGCACAAGCTTTGTGCTGTTTCTCTTCACAAACAGTATTTAAGACCTTGTCTCTCTGCAATAATGGGCATCAAGAAAAAGAATCAGATCATTATTTACTGTTTATTACTACTATTTAGTAGTTCAAGGAAGATGATCTAAAATCAGCCTGTCGGAAAAGGACCTATGGATCCAATGCATCTCATTGCACTGAAAATACCAGCACTCACAAGATACTCATATCAAAGCGGCCAAATGTGTTACGTAGTTCAAAGAAAGTAGGATTAATTATTTTCAAAATAAACTTAGAGATCCTAAGATTACTAAAATAAGAACAACAAAAAAATACCACATTCTCTTTTCTTAAAGTAAATCTCAGTGTTTCAAAAAACAGTACATCTGGTTTCAAAAGAGATCTAATCTGCAAAGATTCCGATCACGCAACTGTGGCATTTGGGAATGGAAGGCTGGCAGCCACTACCACCAAAAAGTCTTCATATATGGAAAAGGACGAAGGAGATCAGAAGACAAAAGTGAACAGAAGTGCTATAAAAAGAAAAAGAGCTTTGCTAAAAGAGAAAGTTATTTTAAAGGCATGTTTGTGCAAGTACACACATTTATTTTCATTCTTTTTAGAAATCCAGGTATGGTGTTTACTAATACTTTAATTACTAAGTACTCAACCTTCCAAGCTCTTTTACTTCCTTGTTTTCTCACTGGACCAAAAACCAAGGCTGGGAACAATCTCTCATTCTCCTATCTTCAGCATGCAATCTCTAATGTCAGTTTGTTGTGTGTCCCACTGCTTTATTGCTATTGGGATGGACATACAATTTTAGTTATGGACAGGAATGGTTTTAAATGTTGACGTGATCCTTTAGAAACACAAAATGGTTAGTGTACTGATGATTTAGAAAGTATTCTTCCAATATCAGAGTGCATTACAGATATAAAATACAGAAATAAATTAACAGAATGGACCACTTCGGAACAACATGAAAGGAATCCTTGCACTAGAAAATTACACAGATACAAAGGCTAGACACATAAATCCATATCACCCCAAAGTTAAAAGCCATACAAAACTGATGAAATAAAGCGCCAAATGGGAAAACACAGAAATTAAGATTTCTGAAAACCACTGCAAATTATAAAATATTGTTATCTTCACATTGATCAGACACCAAAGTCTAATGCAAACGAAAGGTATGTAACATTGGAGTAGCAACTAAATAGAAACAAAGTTGAGTATCTTATTGCTTTCCAAAACCACATTGGCAAGACCATCAAACAAGTGAAAATAATTAAGGCAAAGACGATATACGTGTGGGGTTAGAATATAGTTTAGCTTCCAGGACAGATATATCTATGGATTTTGGAAAGGTCAAAAAATAAACAAACTACCTTACTATAGTACTGATGTGGGAGGTAAAAGGACAAATCAGTGTTGGAAGACACCTACACTCCCAACTAAAAAAGATCTGACTGAGATAAACAAAATTAATTTATTGAGTAAGAGAACCTGCTCAGTGATGCTGACAGTATGACAAAACTGAGGCTCTTAATGTTCCCCACCACCAGCTGAGGACCAGGTATTCAACATTGTGCTCTGGGCCACAAGGTCGCGAATTGCCTCTTCATTTTAGCTCCAGCCTCCATTCACAGGAGCATACAATGCTACCAGTCTTTACCTTGAGCTGCAGCTAAGAGGGTTTCTGGTTAAAGAACACGATGAATGTCAGACATTGGTGCACAAAGAATACAGGACTGAGTTTTCCTATCTTGCCTACCATGGAAACTACATGTCCAAATCTCTGTCATCTTAGAAAAACCTTAACTTTCAATTCTGAACGCCATTTGATCTGGTGACCAAAATAAAGCTTCTGTTGGCTTAAGGAAGTAAAACTTTCTGCATGTGCTCTCCACTTAACAGAAATTATTTATTTAAGAAGAAATCCAGGCCAAAGAAAATTGAATCACTACTTCTGAAGGAAGAACACCCTCTAAATTAGATAGCTACAACAATATAACCACATACAGCAAACACTACAACAAAAGTCTGTAGTTTTCCTCAGACTACCCAGGAGTGATGTATAACGCACAGCATCAAAATGGGAACAGCAGATTGCTCTGTTCCACAGTGTTACTGGTACACAGAACATAAGCCTACTTTAGAGTACACAAAATATGCTTGCATCATTTCTAGGCATGCACCAGTCTTGCAAATAAGTTACTACATTCAGTTCAGGAGCCTCAGCAGTTCAGTAAGACTGCTTGTTCCCACAGAGATAGAAACATGCATGAACATGAGCAAAATGGGACCTTATATACAATCATTATTAGTTCCAATATTTGGAACAATATTTGGTTACACATAATTATTTTTTTATGTACATCGCGACAGCTTATTTACACTACACATCCACTATCTATGAAAAATGTTAGGAACTAGTGAAATCACACTCCCACAAATCTTTATAAACATTTAGATTTTAAAAAGACCTGGTCACCTCACAGTCATGCCCAATTTAAGTTCCTTTGTTTGTTTATAAGTGTAGTCAGCAGAAAGCATAACTTTTGAGATTTTTTCATTGTTCGTGATCTTAGCAATATGTTAAGAATTACACTGATAATGCCACCTATCCCATCTGAGCAACCAGAATTAATACATCTTGACAATTGCTAAGTCACTCAAGGTAGATTTCTTAAGAAAAGCCTCACTTAATGTAAACTATTTTTAGGTCTGAAAAACCAACCATGTTTTTGTACGGCACAAGCAGCATCACAGTGTCTATAACCATGGGAAATATATACTGCAGTTCTATCAGCGATGACAGTGTTTGCATAATTTTTATTATAACAATCTGCCATTAGTTCAGGGACATGGATTTTAATATTTGGAAATATATATAAATATGAACCTAGGTATTTAACACATTTTCAAAATATTTATGGTATAAAAATTATAAAAATCACCATCTTCAGTAAAAACAAAACAAAACAAAAACACTGAAACCATTATGTTAATGTTTCTTTTCAGTTAATTCCTCATATATAAGCCAGTGCCTTTTTGTAAGGACAGCTTGGCCTCATTGCTCTTTGGAAATTTTGCGCGTTTCTTAATGATACAGAATCACAGTGTTAATTGCACATTGAAATGTGTGACTCTCCTCCCTTCTTCCCCCCAAATGAAATGGCCTAAGGCTTTAAGCTGTATATTCATTTTTAATTAAAAATTAAGCAGCTCTATCTACTCTATTTCTTGGGCAAAATAATACTCCAGTACTAGGGTAAAATCAGGAAAAGCCATAAAAGAAGAAGACAACTTCTCAAAGTTCTGAAATATTTATTTTAATAAATATGTCATTTATTAACACAATAAATAACAATGCAAAAGGCTAGCATTGTCACAGATTTCATATTTTCAGCAAGTTCCCCAACATTTAAATATTTTCTCTAAATGGTATTCTACAGTAAAAGAAGTGGTGGACATAAAAACATATTGTGGAATATGTGAAACACTTGTTTATATGTTTCTTTCAGATAATGCAAGTGAATTGAATTTATCTCTTAAGAAACAATCAAGTATTCCTTTCTTTCATACAATGGTTCTCCACTGAGTCATCTCATAGAGACAGAAGTAAAAAAATGCATGCAGCTGTTACATGATGACGGTTACAACTGACCTTCTTATAGCACTGAACAAAACCTTGGTAAGAAACAAAACAGAACAACACTTTTAGGTAAGTCTTTCTGATTTATTGCAAAGCTTCCACTTATCATGTACTTGCCCTCAACCAATATACACTCCTAGATATTGTAATATAGCATTTAAATTCAAGAATAATGAATTTGAAAGAACGTGTCAAATAAAGCATAGAAAGTTGAGGCACCCATGCATAAGAAATTAAATATAACCCACTGAATGTCATAACAATCAACTAAGACAAATACGATAGCTAGAGATACCCCTAATTGCTTCATATTCAAAACTATTTCTAAGTTTATAAACACTCACCAACTTAGCCATCAAATAGCCAATGGAAGTTTAATAAGTGTAGTGATTATGTAAAAACACAAAGGTAGAATGTAGTTTCCAGAAGAATGGGTGTCACACCATCAGTAAGATTTCCTCTTTCTTCAGCACAATCAGATGCATCGACTTCTGTGCAAAGCCAAGCTCCACAGAATTCATGCAAATGCAGAGATAAAGTAAGTCCTGCAGTCACCACTGAGTTCTCACATAAAATTATGCCACAGAGAAGTCTGTCCTTTTGAACCTCACTTGAGCCAAAGGATGGCTTGGTTTTTTTAAGGAGCTGCTCAGGTGATTTTTGCTCTGAATGAAGCACAAAATGACTAAAACTGAGAAGCCCAATGGCCATAAGTTACTCAGTCCATGCTCCTCCACTCTTGCACAGCCAACACTACAAATACAGTCATTTGAGACTCTATAGTGCAGTTCTGCGCCCTGCATAAAGAAGCACTTTCTGGCAGGATCCATATGAATCTCCAGCAAGTTGCTCTAGCCATAGCTTTCCACAGTTGATCCTTGTAGAAAAATAACAATAAATAAATATTTTCTGCTCATTGTCAGTTTGCATAGGATGCTTATTACTGCTAAGCTGATACAGAGACACGGCAGTTTTTACATTTTCTTTTTATTTTAGGGATTGAGGTTTTTCTAAAGTATGAAAATTACTTGTGCATGTGGATCCTCAAGTCACTTAGACAATTTTTGTTACCAGGGCTGTGAGAACCAGCCAGCTGTGGCTGAATGCATCATTTCCTTAAGACAGAACTCAAATGCTCTACATCAAGGCTTTCTGCTGAAAGTCATGAATTTGAACACATGAAATAACTATGTGAGGTCACAGAAACGTTAAAAAGAAGCTGTTTGTGGAAGAGACAAAAGTTTTCTGCTTCTTTTTAACGGGAGATTTCTGTACTGAACTATTCCTAAGAAATCGGTCTTCATCCACACACAGCTGCATGTGGGACAAAACCCTTGATAACCCGAGCCTTGCACAGCACGTGGGCTTAAAAGTGAGGCTTTCTCATAACTCTAGTTATGGATTTTGACAACAGCCAAACAAATTTGAGCATTTTATGCTAGGTGCCAAAACCCGTAAGTGGCTCCTAAGGATAATTCAGAGGCTCCACATAAGGCATCAGTCACTTTCCACTTACTGCGCAAGACGTCTGCAGGATGATTTAGTGTTCCTGATGCTGAGTGCAGAGTCACTTGGAGCCAGTCAAAAAAAAAACAAAAAAAAGAAAAAAAAAAGAGAGAGAAAGCAGACAAACATGTCCAAGAAACAGCTAACTGGGGCAAACCTGAGTATGCCTCTGCCTGGATGAGATGCACAATGCTAATGGCCAGTGACGGCAGCTGACTAACAAAGGAGGACAGGCAGGTGCATCCTGAGCTGGAATGCACCAGGAGCTAGGGGACTTCTCAGAAACTGTTGAGTTCCCAGCTCTGGCCCTAGATTTGAACTTCTGTTCTCATTTCCCAGAAGGATTTCTTGACCACTAGGGTAGACTGAAACCGCTCTCCTCTTCAATCCACTAGATCCACGCTGGAAAAAGATAACCATGAGATCTATGGTGTCTGTGAACAAACAGGTACAAGGGAATCCAAATCTGTGGCTTGCTTTGAAGTGCCTCTTACCTAACTGGTCCCTTCCAACTTCCCAGTGGTGTTTACGCACCTTTCCACTGATGTACAAAAATGCTGAGTGCTACCATAAGGCAGCCCAGACTCAGGACTCTCTCTCACATTTGAAGAAAAAAGTACTTAGCAGCCACCTACAGAGTTGTGTCCCTCTCACCTGGGCTTCTCCTATGGCTTTCCTTTCCTCCACAGCAAGATAACCACGATCAGAGGGGAAGAGGCCAGCTCTGTTCCAGGCAAGGCAACAACCTGCTGGCAGGATTCTTCAGGCAGTAGGTGCTCTACCACCTTCCCTCCTCAGCCTGGGAAGGACACACTTGCCACGTCAAGGGACTCACTAGGCAGTTTTGCAGACTCCGCTTCCCCTTCCATATGGCAAACAGAACCCCCTGCCTTCCACCCATGGATGCCACTGAGCATGGGGGGACAGCCTAGTTCCCAAAGAAGTGAGCATAGTCTCTACAGCAGTCTTGCATAACATACAGACTGTATTAATCTGCCTGATGTCTCCATTTCAGCTGCCACGTTCACCAGACTATGTCTGGGCTCGAGAATGCTGGACTCAAAATTTCAGAGTGCTTCCACACTGCTGCAAGTTTTATCTCCTGTCTCTACAGGAGATCAGACTGAACAACAAAAGCAATAAAAATATGGTAAGCAACTCTGCTGTTGCGCAAAGGAGACATTTTGCAAGACAAGATGATCTAATGCCTGGGGGAAGGGTTTACAGATGTATAAGCAACTTGAAACATAGCAGGTGCTTGCTCATCTGCCCACCGACATACATCTTTCCTGAAGATTAAAGCTTACATTCCTTATTTATACAAAATATATATACTTTGAGGGGTTTTTATACAGCTGCTCTCCGAGCCATGGCTTGCTTCTATTTTTAAAATCACAGAGAAAAATCCTTTAAATGAAATGCATCTTCAAATAAAAAGTTAAGTACTACCATTATATAGATCTTTATTTTACTGTTTAAAGGCAACATGCGTTGCACATCACCTTTGCCAACAGAGGACTTCAAGACAAGCACAGCATTACAGAAAGTCATGTACTAGTCTGTCAATGAATTATAGATTACTTGTACTCAGGCATTTTTTCCATTGGATACATGTCATTCTTCTGAGATTAGCCCACTACTATGTCATTATAATTACTGGATATTCATTCATTCAAGAAGAAAACAAAACACACACACCCACAACTCCAAGAACCTCACGAAAACCTGGAAGTCTGAGAATTACATCATTAGAGGAAAAGCGTGGGAGATGTATTATACAAGCTTTTCAAGAAAGCTCACCTTTTTCTGACCTATATATACTATTCATTTTCGGAATCTGAAGAAGGAAGACGTATACTTTGCGTTGGAACAGGAATGTAATTATTTACCACAACTACCAACGTTCTTCAAGCAAAATGGCAATCTTCTGCAATTTTCAAACCTCATTGCATTGTTCCTTGAGAAAAACAATTAGCATTTAAAATAGTTCAAGGAGCACTTCCCATCAAAACAATGGCCTTTATATTACAGAAATGGAACAAGTAAAACACGTAAAGCAATACAGCTGGATAGACTTTACCCTGCCTCCTGCTTGTTACCTTGACTTTTAATGTGGTCATCTTTGGCCACAAATCAGTAACAGAGGCAAGGTTACTCTCCATGTGATTCTAAATATAAAATCTCATCAAATATTTAAACCACTTATCCCTAACACAAGGAACTTTTTTTTTTTAACTTACTGGTGCAAGACATCTTTATTAAATAAACAAGGCTTAAAGCAACAGGATACATTACTGATTTTAAAATTGCAATGAACAGCAGTAACCTACTAAGGCTAGAAGTCTTACTTTATTTTTTTTTAAAGCGTATTATCAATGACAAAGTATATGGTGCTCTTGATTTCATCAGATAAATTAACACAAACTTCACCCATTACACAATCTTCACCCCTTACACACAATGTGCTATAACCCCATCTCTTAGCTGGTTGGAGAAGGGTGGCCTCCGTCATACTAAAAGGTCCAGATGATAGAACAGGAGTCTCAGGTCTGCTGCTCCCACGCAGCATGGCCTTGGGAAGTCTGAAGCTGAAATCACTGGTTCATTTGTAAAAGAGGGAACATATAAAATATTCCATCTGGGGCTGCTGTGAAGAGTAGTTAACAAATTCAAGGCATTTTGAACACACTGAAGGAGCCAGGTAGAGATCAGGCATAAACGGAGTATCAGTCATCACAGAATCACAGAATAATTTAGGTTGGGAAGGACCTCTGGAGGTCATCTAGTCCAGCTCCCCGTGGAAAGCAGGGCTGACTTCCAAGTCAGACTCAACTTCAAAGTTTGCTCAGCTTGCTCAGGGTCTTAGATGATGAGTTTGAAGTAGTATGGCTTTTGATTTTTATATCCACCTTCAGATAAAGTGTTCAGGATGATTATTAAAGAGAGTAGTATGCAAAATGACAGACCACAGATTTCAAAACCCGAAGGAATGTTTTATTAATTCCTCCTTACACTGCACGAGACACTTTCTTCTGACTTAGTAGAATTACATTTATTCTTCTTATGTCATTCTATAGCAAACTATCAGCCTTGCAGAGCTTTTTACAAATGCGTCAACATAACTCTGAGCAATGATCTAGATCTTCTAATGAGGAAGCTGCTTTTGAGCTAGCAATTTCCCCTTGGAACAACTCCTTAGATTCCAAACAAGCAGATACCATCCAAGACTATTGAGCCATATTAATTCAGATACTGCATCTAATATACAATTAAGGTTAAACCCCTTCAAGTGCTACCAAATGAGCAGCCTCTGATGCTTTTCTTTATTTTAAGAACAAATTAGAACAGAATTATATGCATAGAACTAGACTCAAGTTGTTTTACTACATTATGCTATAAATTAAGCTTACCTTTATGATTTATTCACCACTAAGTTTAAACATGAACAGAGACCCTGTTGCACTTATTTCCTTGAGATTGTTTTGTCTTTCAAACATTCATGGACAGTTCGTAGAGCATAATGATCTTATGGAAAACTGAACGTTAATATACAGATTGAGAAGTAAAAAAGTCATATGCCCCACATAAGTCAGAATGAATACAGTTAACCAGTATGAAGCCATTCAAACTTATTTTTATATATGCTATTTTCACAGTAAACTGAAATGCTGCAAAGGAGCCATTGTTTTCTATGAATAGCATATACATGTATTGAAGCCAGAACACATGGTGTTTACCTGCAGATCAGATTCTATGGAACCATTTATGTCTTCCACATCACATTTGCATATCTTTGATTTAAAGAACTATAATGGCTGCAGCCTATTGCATAAATTCAAATTTACTGTTATTAATTCTGCAGGAAGAAGATAACTACCTGTACAAGTACAGACACATGAGGCAGTTGTACATAAGCTGTATTTAATTTTAGGCAGATGCTGTAATAGAAATAAATATTCATACATAACTTAACTCGTGATACATCTGTAAATGAACCATCAGAAATTAGACATAATCCACATCAAATGAGGTCTAAAAAAAATTTTGTTTAAAAGACACCACAGGAACACTCCAAACTCTGTAATTTTTTTTTCAGTTTATCACATGAGTTTAAAATACAGCTGACTTAAAGACAAGCTGTGCATCAGCCAAGTTAAGCTTTAATCATAGAAAATTATTTTATGCCCAGACAGCTGGTGAAACTGTAAAGCAGCATTGCTGGATCTCAAGATTTTGTCATGAAGCTTTCCATACTGGCAACTCTGTTAGTTTTTCAGCTCTTGAAGTTGCTGGGAATTTTAGAATTTTATCGAGGGACAAGGGAGATAAGGGATATGCAAGAATACCTTTCCAGCTCCTGCAGTTACAAGAAAAAAACTAAGCACACGATTTACATAGACCCTAAAGACTCAAAGAGAAGAAAACAAGATGAGATATTTTATAATCTTAAGATTTCTGAAAATTAATTTGACCATACTTGAACCAGCAATATTGTGAAGGACTTACACAACTGTAAAAGCAGTATGAGAGCAAAGGATTGCTTGCAAGCTATAAAAAAAAGCCCTCAAAACAGTGAATGAAAGAATTAATGCAAGAACACATACTCCAAGCACTAGCAATGCTGAAGGAAAACCGAGAAGGATTATTTCCTGCTATAACAGCCAACGTAATCATGCTCTGCACATTTCCTTCTGCTCTCCACTACTCAGTTGCCCTTTTGATAGCAGTCAGGGGTCCTACATCTAATTACAACAAAGGTTTTTACTTAAACCTCGAATATGCTTTAACAGTTTCTAGCATGAGCTTGCCCTTGATGGTGCCACTTGAGGTGCTCTCCTTCAAGGGATGAAGAAAAATCTCTTAAAACCGTGGGTGAAGCTGCCTTTTTCCTGTGTGTACTACTGCTTTTCACAGCCAGCTAGCTACAAAGCTGCTTGCACCGGTATCAAGCTAAAAGAGCTTTCCCTGTGGGAGCTCCACTGTCTCCAAAATATACTGCTTGCTAGATTCTTGACTTAAGAGGGAAGTGCACTTCAAATATTAAGGCAAGCACACAAAATGGTCACGAATACGAGTCCGGCCCAACTTGGTGAACTTACTGGGAGCCTTCCCATTGACTTTAATGGGAATTGTAACATGCAGAAGGCAAAGGGAGAACAGTACAGTTTCTCGTATTTCAGGTCTCCTCAGAGTACAGCATTGTGTGCCAAAGATGAGGAAAATGAAGGGTCTATTCCAGTCACCTCAAATAAAACAATCATTCACTTCTTCCCTGGTAGCTTGTGAAACCTGGCTCCACTAGACTGGAAAGTAAATAAGGAAAATGAGTAAAGCTCATTCAACAAAATTGAATAAACCTGGACAGGCATGAATTTTTACACAGGGTAGAAAAAAGAACCAGGAGAGGGCAAATTTTCAACACACGATATCCAACAAAACTACATTTCATTCCTATGCATCCTCACCCCTTCGTCATCCACCTTCCCATAAACAGACAGGTGACAAGTAAAGCAATAAGAGAGATTAGTATCCTTTTACACTCTTCCATAAGCTGTCCTGCTTTTCTTAATGTCCCACTTTTGCGTGTGTATATATACGCATGCACGGTGGGTGGGGAGATGGACTGGGGGGGCTAATAAACTGTGTGCAGAGGTAGGGGGGGGACTTGAAGCAGGTTCTCATTCAAGCCATCTGAAAAGTCCTTCTGCAATCAAGGGGATACTATTTCAGGAGACAAGGAGAAGGGGCAAAGGATTCACGTTGCTAAGGAGACACGTAGAAGCTGACATTCCTACATAAATTTCCATTTATACCAGAGAAGGAAAAGAAAGCTCTCCGAAGTTTGTGTAGATACCCTGGTAACTGACCGAAACTGACATTTCTTTACAATTGATTTTTGGCATTATGTGATTTAAAACAAAATCCCCCAAACAACATCCAAACCGTCAAATATTACTCCACATAATGACAGAAACAAAGTAGCATAGCAGCAAATGAACCTGTGCAATTTCTACTCAAGCAGAGACCAGTTATTTCCCAGAACCTAGAGGAGGATTTTCACAGAAGCGAGGAAAAAGGAAAGCACCTAAAATATACAGTCAGCCCCTTGCCTTCTCTCCCAAAACAAACATCTTGTCCCTGTGTGATTTACCCAACCGACGAGCACAGAAATCCAAATGGATGATTTAGCAATGCAAGCGTGTGTAGGGGGAGGGCAGGAATGGGGGCGAAAAAGAACCGCCGGGGGAAGGGGGGGGGGGGGGGGAGGGGAAGAGGCTGGCTGCATTTGTCAGTGTTTCTGTTGGGGCTTCACAAGTTGCTGTCACGAATAAAGTAAATAAAACAACCCATGAAAACCAAAACAATTATGGTACTACAAAAGAATTTACTGAAAAATATTCAACAGGCAGCTTGTTTGTATCATTCACAACCCATCATTTAAGTACTCCGAGCAATAGTAAAATGACATTAAAAAAAAAAAATCCTATGACCAAAGACCTAGAAAGCTGAAGAACGCGAGAGCATCAAGGAATCAACACAGGGAGTGCCAAGAAGGCAAAGGACTACGAAAGACGATGGGAAGATCAGTACCTGCTATGGAAAGACACATAGAAGCACACCCAGGGGGATGTAGAGAGACTGAGTCCAGGCGTCCTCACTCGGGACAAAATAACAAGCAGTTTGGGTTTAGGAAGCCCTAACTTTCCAAGGCCAGAGACTTCGGGGGATGAGGGCGGAGCGGGGGCACGGAATTTTAAGATACTTGATCCCCAACAAGCTTCTCACTCTGTAAGAACAACTGCCACATGGAAAAAATAATGTAAACTCGTGCAAACTCGGGATCTTTTGTGAAAACACATAGGCAGAGAGGAAATCAGTCACCCCTTTCGCTCTCAGAAGCCACCCTGACATCGCTCCTGCACCCCTGACCACCATGCAGGCGGAGGGATGAGCCGAGCCCGGACTCCCGGTGCTCCCCCCCGCCAGCGCACGCGATCCACAGACACCGCCGCCGCCCCCGCCCAAGCCGCCAGTCCGGAGATGCGGGGCCTGGGAGGGCGGCCCGGGCAGGGCAAGTGCCGGGATCGGGGCGGCAGGGAGGATCGAGGGGATGGACGAGGCAGCTCGGGAACGGGAGGGGTGCGGAGGGCGGGAGGATAAAGGTGCCAGGGACTTCTCCTGGGGGCGGCCGGGGGGGGTAGCGGGCGAGTCGGGGAGCCCGGAGGGGGAGCGCAGGGTGGCGGGGCAGGGCCCCGAGCACTGCTCCGGCCCGGGGGGGTGGTGGTCTAGGGAAGGAGCTGGGACACGGTGCCGGTGGAGAGAAGGGTGAAGGAGAGGCGGCTCGAGGGGTGCTGGCAGGGCTGGAGTGGGGTGGGGCTGGCGGAGCGGGAGGTGGCGGAGGTCGGAGGGGGGGGGAGGAAGAAAGGACTGAAGGAGAGAGGGAGCAGGAGCTAGGCAGAGAGTGGCCGGGGGGTCGGGGTGCCACCGGCGGGGGGGGAGGCGATCGTATCTCACCGCTGTGCAGCGTCGACTCGCAGAGCCAGCTGTCCAAGTTGCCGGGCTTGCGGCAGGACTCCCAGAGGGACAGGTAGTACTGGTGGTCTGCCGTCACCCAGGCGGGACTCAGCACGGCTCCCAGGTCCAGGCACAGCGCCAGGAAGATGCACACCAGCCCCACCAGCTTCAGCGGGGTCAGCACCGAGACGCGCACCTCCTCCATGCCGCTGCCGGCCGAAGCCATGGGGCCCGGAGGGAAGGAGGAGGACGCGCTACCGCCGGTCCCGAGGGGAACAAGAGCCCAGCTTTCGCGCAGAAGGGGCGGGAGGAAGGAAAACCAGCGAGACCAGCGCTGACTAACGGCGGGGAGACGCTTTCACAGGCAGCAAACACCAAGCAACGCCGCTCCCACCCCGCTGTATCAGGTGCAGCAGCTCCCTCTAGTCCCCCCGGCGCCGCCTGGCCCGGCCCGACGCGCCCCTCCCCCTGCCCGCCCCTGCCGGGGGGGGTGGCGGCGGCCGCGGCGGGGCTCGGCCCCGGAGCTTGGCTGGGGAACGGGTGGGTGGCGCCGGGCCGGGATCGGGCAGGGAGCGCGGCTGTTGCCGGCTCCGCTCCGCCCCGCCGGGGCGAAGTTTGGGGAACTTTCCCCCCGCCGCAGGCGCTGCTGGGAGCCGCTCGCCCCTCTGCCCGGCCCGCTACGCCGAGCGGCCCACGCCGGCCCCGCTGCTGGCCTCGGCCGCGCAGGGGGGGACAGGGCAGGCACCGCTGTGCCGGGGGGACCCGTGACCCTGCGCGCCGTAACCCCGCGCGTGTGGCGGGGGTTCACGCGTGGCAGCGAAGGGTGTCGCGGGCCGGCCGTGGCATGTCGCGTCGCGGAAGGCAGCGCGAGCTGGGCAACCCCCGCCCCGCCGCCGGCTCCGGGTGAAAGCGGCGCAAGGGCGAGGAACCGGGAGAAGCGAAGGGCGCTCCGGTTTTGGGGTGAGCCGTGTCTGGCCGTGATGCCTTGTCTGGAGTGACCTTTAAATCACAAGTTGTTAGTGGACGGTTTTTAAAAAAAAAATAATTCAGCATTTCGTGGTTCGTGCGCGGACGTACCTGCGGGTACCGTACGCGGGTTCCCGCTTCCCTCTTCTGTCAGCGGCGTTTCTCATCCCAGATTAAATCTTGAGGAAGGATGAGTACTTTGCTCAGTTTCATTTCATGTCTGTTTGTTTTGCTTAATGAGCATTGCAGTGCTGAGAATGTCAAGGGCAAATGTTTTGCTTAGTTATTAAACGTGGGTACTAGTATCAGTCACTGTCTAAAGCAGCTCATCCTCATGAGATGGAAGCACACACGGATGGGAAGAGAATGGCCATTAAGGATTACTAAAAAAGGAGGAAGATTCAACCTGCAGATTTGACAGCAAGTACTGCTACCTAGAATTGAGGAAGAGCTATAAAATGGGAAGGGAAAAATCAAGCCAGGAAAGCCACCGTCTAGTGAAGAAATAGAAAAAATCTGTCCCATAAGTGCTAATTATTATATCCCTATGAAGTTAGTTTTTCTCCCCCAAAGTTTCAGTTTTCTTTCCAAGATCCTCTTTCTTCTAACTATAGGAATGTGTTCGTTAAGGTGCAATACTAAATCCTAATGGTTTACACATCTTCCAAGTTTTATTTCACTCTGTTCATAGTCTTTTAAGGCTGAAACAGAAAGAAAGAGTATTATTTACATTGCAAGCTCCTCCGAGCACAAACAGCTTTACTCTTACAGCTCTTTATAGGAGTTAGCATATAAGGTCTAGTCCTGGTTTCCCAATGGCATCGCGTTGGAGAACACTTAGATGTATTGCAGCAATTTCTCCATTTCTTAAATATTTAGGTGCCTCCTCCATTAAAAACACAACAAAGCTCAGTACCCTGATACCATAGTAGGTGTATCGGAGTGCATATACAGCTGTGTGATGTTAGCAGAAGTTAGGTGTATTTCTAAGAGCTCTAAGACTTAGGTATCTGTGAATCAGCTAATACAATCTGGCATTAATCCTGAAGAAGCAATGACCTGTTACTGCTAGAACTTGGAAGGAAATTAGTGGTTTGGGGTTTTTTTTGTTGTTTTTTTTTTTTTTGTGTGGTTTTTTTTTTTTTTTGGTTGGTTTTGGGGTTTTTTTGGGTTTTGTTTTTTTTTTAATGTCTGGTATTACTTCAGTAGGTATGTACCAGACATTAATGTGTTAGCCAATTAGTTTGTTGAGAGCATAGCAAATATAATTTAAAAAATGAGAAAGGATTTAAAAATTGATGAAGATCATAGGTCTGCCAAGCTAAACACTGTATGAAATGCAGAATCATGGTTCTGTTCTAGTATTTCATAAACAGAAGGAGAAAATATCAACAGTTTACTAGTGTATGTGAAAACTTGGGATATTATATACCGAAATAGCACTGGTGCCTATAGGTAATGTTACCAGCACTTTCTGTACAAGATTCAGTTTGTTTTACTTTATTAAACCTTTGCTGTTTGGGTTGGAGTTGCCTCTGCAAGATACCTGCCTCGGGTCATATGTAGTCTGAAAAATAGATATTTTCACTGTGTACAAAAACAAAGACTTCAACAGGTTTCTCAGTGAGAAGCAGAAGGTTGACACACAGCCCCCCCCCCAAAATGCAAACCCACCTACAACCTGCACACCACACTGCAGGTTGCTATGCTCAAGAGACGTGTTTGCATCTTAAATTCTCCAAGGATTTCATCTGTAGTGAGCATGCTGCATCTGTTTACAGCTTCTGTGTCTGAAGAAATGGTGTATTAGCAAGTGGATGCTTGGGCATGCTCTAGCCTTGCCTCCTGGCCACCCACCGTTCCTAAAAAGACTTGGAGAGCCTGCTGTGGGAACAGAGATGTCCCCCTGCCTGAGAGATCTTCTGCTGTGGGAGCTCAGGAGAAACAGCCCAAGTGGCAGGACCACTTGGTCCTAAGGCAGCATCAGACAGCAAAGGTTCAAGGAGGGCTGGAAAGAAGGAGGCAGAGATAGCATAAGTATCCGAGCAAAGATGAGGTGAACAGAGGCAAAATGGGAAAACAGAGCAAGGAAAAACTGAAATAACGCAGTTCATAACAAAGTGACAAGCACCATTGCCTCTGAAATTTGACTTAAGGAGTACTGTGACTATCTTTTTTTCCTTTAGTGAATGGATATGAAATCAACTGGAAAAGTCTCTGCCCTGCCTCCCTGGGGGGTCAGTCCACAGGAGGAACAGCTACTGAAGCTATTAGTTCAAGTGATAAGGATCTCCTCTGTGTCACTATGAAGACTTGACCTTTGCTGATGACATAAATTGTGGGTCAGTGTAATTTCATACAATGTGCATTTCCACTGTACAAATTACTCATTTTTGAAATACCTGAGTGACTTGCCTGGATTCAGTTTTGGAGCTCACATTGACAGATGAAATCAATTGCAACAATGCTTTAAACATGTAAGATATTATAAATTTGTTAAATATTTCCAAATATCAGGTACAAAGAACCCAAATTTCTCTTACCATTAGTGGGCAGTTTTGATTAATCTCAATCAGTCTGTACTTTAATTCCGTCTTATGAAACAGAAAAAAAATACACTATCTCCAAATCTGACAGAGGTGTTTATTACTGTTTATGAGAAACTGTATGCTAAAGTCACAAAGACCACAGAAGTATCCCAGGATAATTAATACTGCTGTATTCAATAAAAGGTCAGTACGGAGGTAAAATGGAGTAAATAAATAGTAAAACTTCTAAGAAGTACTGACTGCCTGCTTCATGTCCTTGGAGAGGCAGGGAACCTCTGGAAACATAGCTCATGCTCATGTATTAAGTTAGTATGGCACCATTAACATTATTCAGTGCATCTGTAGAAACAGCTGAATTAAAACAGTCTGAATCTTGTAATTTCCAGACTTACTAAGTGCTACACTTTGGAACAACAATATCTTTTAAAATATATTATTCTTCATATAATTTAAAATACAATATTTCTAATCTAAAGCATTTCCAATGAGTAGTATTTTTCTAAGATACTTAAGGATGTTATAAAGCATTCAACATTCCAGTAGTTCATTTCTAAAATGACACCTCATTTCTCAACAGAGATATTTTTTCTTGGGATATCACTACAGCATCAGCATTTACCCTTTTTCTGTTTTTTTTTGTTTTTTTTTCTTTTTCCTTCCAGTTTATGTTTTTTACTATTACATTTTATTCTCCCTTTCTCTCTGACATGTATTTTTCTTTTGGTGTTCTCTGTCTCATGTCCACTGTACCACTATATCCATAGACCCAAAGAATAATTTACACCCATAGACTCAAAGAAAAAATTAGTCTGGAAAGGATCTTGCAGTCATCATCTAACCCAGCCTTCTGCTCAAAACCAGGTCTAATCAGATCAGGTTGTTCAGGGCTGTGCCCACTTGAGCCTTAAACATCTCCAAAGATGGAAATCCCACAGCCTCTCTGCACCCCAGTGCCGTGATGTTTGAACGCCCTCCTGGTAAAAAAGCTTCTAATATATAATCAGAATTCACTGTGTTCCAACTTTTCCATATTGCCTCATTTCCCATCACCATGCACCACTATGAAGAGTCTGCCATCACCATTTTTGTGTCCTCTGGTCAGGAAGTTACAAGATCTTGAGCCTTTACTTCTCTGGGCTCAACAAACCCATCTCTCCCACTTTCTTCTCGTACATCGAGTGCTCTGATCATCCTCAATGCCCTGTGCAGGACTCACTCCAGTATGTCAACATCTTTCCTGTGCTCGGGAGCCAAACTACTGGACAGAGGACTCCAGAAATGGTCTCACAAGTGAAGAGTAGAGGTGGTGGATCACCTGCCTGGACCTGCTGGTCATATTCTTGCTAAGACAGCCCAGGATGCTGTTGGCCTTCTTTGCTGCAAGGGCACGTTGCTGGCTCTGGTTCAGCTTGCTGCGCACCTTGACCACCAAGTCGTTTTGTGCAGAGCTGCTTCCTAGGTGGTCATACCCCAGCTTGGACTGGTGCATGGGATAACCCTGCCCAATGTGCAAGATTTGCATTTACATTCTTGAACTTTGTGAGGTCCCTGACAGACCATTACTTCAACTTGACCAGATCTTTCAGAATCACAGTTGTGCCCTCCAGTGCATTGGCTGCTCCTCCTCCAGCTCAGTGTTGTCTGAAAATTTGCAGAGTACTCCTCATGCCGTCGTAAATCACAGCTGCAACAACTATATACCTACCTCGTCAAACATCCTTCCAAGTCAAAGAGCTGAAGAGATTGGCCTGAACGTGATAGGCTCTGGAGAAGGAAAACTGAGAGAGACAAGCCTTTTCGCCTTCAGTCACGAACAAGGCTCTTACATGAGAGCAGTAACAAGCAGTCGAAGCCCAGTCCCTTATGTACCAAGCTGCCTGCTACCTCTATTGGCAATTCTTTGCAGAGTCAATAGGAAGAGCTCTGTGCAGCATTCCCCTGAGAAGGTTTCAGCCCTGCAGCTTTTAAGCAAGCATCCATGTAAGCAAGATGTTGATTTCTGTGGGACTCCTTCCATTATGCATAACTATTTTAGGACTAGACCCTGTGATAATAGCAGTAGTACTGAAGCAGCAGTCCAGTTATCTTTTCCAGAAGTGGGTTAGAGTCTGAATTATGCATGGGTGGAGGTCGCTGCTGCTAATATGCTTGGTTTTAAATTAGATTCTGAAACCAAGTAACACCCAAACTGACAAGTACATCACCACCTAAGAGCTACTGCAGTTTCCTTAACCACAGTGAACTTGTTGCTCTGCAGCAGAAGAAAACCTTTAGTTTCTCAGTAGTGGCTTGGTACTGGCTGTGCCACAAAGTGGACAGTCCCTGAGAAAAAAACAGAGGCAGATACTGAAAAAAGCATGGGAAAAGTTTATCTTAGTAGGAACAGAAAATAGGGTTATTTCCATACAAGAAAACAAAATGTAATTTTAAGACTGTGATGAAGCTGAATATGACATATTAAAGAAAAGGTAAGTAGAAACCACTCTTTGCAGCAGGTCGTAGATATACCAAGGGAAATATACAGTTAAGCTAGTGACACACAGAAAACTCAATGTGACTGATTTATCCAAAACTAAGAAACTGAGCATCATTACTGCAAATTTTAATATCCTTTTTAGTTTTTTTTCTGCAGAAACTGGAATTGCAAAAATGTTATCTCCTGATATATCATCGCCTCATACGGTCAAATGAGCTACTGCAAAACCTCCCAGACATCTTATCTGAGAAAGTGTATTTGTTCTGCTTGTTGATGCCTGTTGGAATTTCTTTCACAATGTTTTGAATCTTGCCCCAAATCGTTGTCATTTGTACATCTGACTGAGTGCATTTCCTCACTCATATATTTTAACACTTCTCATATGCCCTCAAGCATCAACAGAAATGTGTTTTTCATTGGCTGGATTGATGTTGCTGGTTTTTTCATTGCATTTGTAACGTGACATTAGTTTTTCTTTTGTTTTGTGTGGTTTTTTTCTCCTGGTACTCCACTCAAAATGGCAAAATATTTAGAGAGAGCAAGCTGGTTCATTTTATTCTGCTGTATTAAGAGAATGCCTCTAACTGCAATGTTAGAGCTAATCTAATTAAAATTAATGACAAAAATCAGCATTTGAAAAAAAGGATATATGGGAATTTACAAAACACAGCAAGAAGTCAGGATCTGTGCTATATCTAGGCACCTTGATTACTTTGGTTAATGTGAAGGTCACCTAGAAAGCCATTGTTATCCAACATCTATACTATGGATATAGCTCTCCTGCAAGTGGGAAGGATGGCCAAGGCTGCAAGTTTTGCTGCTATTCCAGGTATGAGACTGGTCCCAGGTCTGTGGTCCCTCAGGCTTTTACCTTCCTGTGGTCAATTTGGCACAACAGATACCAGGCACAAGATGTCCCCCAGCAGCAATACTGCAGTTCCGTCTTCCTAATCTCCAGCCCTTTTGTCTCCTTACATTTCCTCTCTTTCTGTGTTGCCCTTAAGTAGAAATGCAGATGAGGAAGGGCAGCTAATAGCTTGCTGAGGACAGTCCTGGAGGCTAATTCTAAATGTCCACCCTCCTTCCCCTTTTTTCCCCCCCCTATTAGTAGTCTAGCAGGGCTATTGTTTTATTGTTATAGGGGAGAATTAGAGTCATGCTCTTTGCACTGCCTCCAAGCGAATCATTCAGATCTTTCTCCTAAATGAGGGAAAGCACTGGTTTTTTGGATACCCTGAGAATCCATAGACCCATCGTATGTCTTGAATTATCTTCTGTCAGATTAACTTCATGCATGTTTAACATTTAAGAAGAAGAGGAGACCTGGCAGTTCCCTTTCCTCCTGCTCCCTCCTCCACATTCTTACACTCACCACTTGTTTTTAGCCAAGAAGTGATGCTCTACAGCTCCAGTTGCTAGTTTGTTCATATTAAGACTGCCAGTAAAAGATTTGCATTTATCTTCTCTCAGTCATATAAGAAGTAGTAAAAATAAAAGTAAAGGGAAGTTTGCAGTCAGAAATACAGCCAAGAAAGACTTGCAGTGAGCAGTCTTAAGAATTTGAAATCAGTTCTTAAGAGAGTCAAATGCAAAGTTTCAGCAAATAGGACAAATTTTTAGAAGATTGAGAAAATAGTGGATGTAAATTAGGGCATTTCTCTAGATCTATTTTTAAGAGTTTTTTAAATAAAACCCCTTATTTTTCATAAATAAATACACACAAAACTAAGTTTCAAAATTATTTTAAAAGTGGAAAAAATAATTTAAGTTCTTGTGAAAAGATCAGCTTGAACCAAAAAAAAAAAAAGGTAGATGAGTGTTACACTTTTTTAACATGTGCATCTCTCTTTTTTAAATGTGTGTATCTGCTAGCTGATTAGGTAAATTGCTCAATTCCATAGTCCAGTTAATCTGGGCAATGACAATTCACTGGTAACATCACTGAAAAAACAGTGAGTCACTTTTCCTAAGTCTGTTTACCACAGTCCTGTGTATCTCCCTTCACTGGGTGTCTCCACATTAGGCAATATAGAGAATGAAGGAGGATATCATGATCTATTGAGAGATGTCAAGGCACCTTTGATGTCTTCAAGATCCTTGTTCACTTGAAGTAAAACATTAGTTATGAAATGAGGGACAAAAGAGCTGGAAAAGAATGTGAAATGAGTAGAAACAATAGTACAATACAACTTTAAAAATTAAATTTGTCATTCAGAAGACAAAAATAGCTCACACCAATGTCCAGTGTATTAAATCTACCTTCACTGGAGCACAAAGCATGTACCAGTCAATTAGTGATTGAGAGAAAAGCCATATGTCAAATACAGTATATGATAAATTGAAGAAAAATAACTTTGACTAGCATGAAAATTAAACCCAGTTTCCGATTCTTTGCATACCCCAAACTCTTATTGATTTGAGTAGATGAATACGTTAGGAATGCAGACTAGGTGCAGAACAAGCACTAGTAATACATATTCCATACAATTTTGCAGTATCATTTCATTCCTCTTTCTCCCCTTTGCAGCCCCTTGAAACATTTGTGTTCTGGTATTGCATTTTAAAAATCAATAAATAAAAAAATTCAAGTTCTTTTTCAATTTCAGGAGTGCAGGAGTGCACTGAGATTTTCCCTTTTCCATTTCCTTTTATCACTTTCAGAAACATTATATAATCCCCACAGCTTTATGTTCTTCTGGGACCATAGTGGGATGACAGCCAGCTGCTGGCACCAGCACTGCTGGTTTTATCCTGCTGCAGGAGTCCTGGCTGTAGGCAGCGTATGCAGAGGCACACTAAGAACAGGTGTCTGTGGTACAGGTGAACTGTTGTAGACCTTTTGCCTCCTTCCATCTCCAAAAACGTGGGTTAGAAAATGCCTTTCTGTTTTGAGTAGGATTCAGTTGTGTGAAGAGCCCCGTGAGTGTGAAGAAGGAATTGATTCATCAATGGATGCAGCCTGCATGTCCACAGAGCATTAGGAAGCTGGGGAGCCATGTGCTGGGTGCTTGCCTTTTCCTGAAGACAACTGCGGGCTGGCAGTGCAGGTCTGGAGTCTGAGAAGAACAGGTTCCTTGGCCGTGTTGCATCTTATGTCTGGCTCTCTAAAAATGGCATTTGGGATCCAAACACTGACTAGAAACAGCGGCACTATACCAAAACCAAATTAATTCTCAGCACTGTGAAAGAAGGCTGTGAGACAGGAATTAGTTGGAAGAGTTTGTTCTTCTTCTTAGCCTACATCAACTTGCATCCCACTATTCTGCCTCCCCCCTGAAATACTGTACCTGACAGAGGAGTTCTCTGTCTGAATGTCAATGGTTTAACAGCAGTGTTGGGTCAGCCTCTGATCTATAGCAATTTACTTTATGTTGTTTTGGTAGAGTGTGGTGACATAAAGGTATCCTGTTACAAAAAAAAAACAATAATGTCTGGCCTCTTTTGTGCTTAGTAGCACCAATTCCCACTCTGGAAGGAGTATTCACATACTTTAGGTCAGACATCTCTTCAGTGCCCTGGCAGGCGGAGGCAGATGTTTCCCTCTTTGCACTCTATCTGGCAGAGAACAGGGCTGGAACCAGCCTCACAGGCTGCCAGAAGAAAGTTAGCAGCGAGCACAAACTTCAAAACACTGCAGAATTTGGCCTATTAACAATGAAAACAGACATTAATTTCAAAGTATTTACTTTACTATCCTCGACTCCTTGCTATTTTAAGTGAGTTGCTCCATTTTGTTGTCTACAACCACCCAAAGTTTTAAATATATGGGGTTTTTTGGGTTTTGTTTGGATTTTTTTTTTTTTTTTTTTTTTTTTTTTTTTTTTATTTTTTTTTTTTTTTTTTTTTTTTTTTTTTTTTTTATTTTTTATTTTTTTGTTTTTTTTTGTTTTTTGTTTTTTTTTGTTTTTTTTTTTTTTTTTTTTTTTTTTTTTTTTTTTTTTTTTTAGTTTCAGCTTTATGGAAATTGTGTGACATCCTTAAGGCTTGGAATCAGATCCAAACTGTCTGTGCCGTAATTATTTTCAAACCTTGCTGAATTGTGTGACAACTTTAGCTTAATGCCAGTATTTTTGTTAAGCACATAAGCATCAGATGGTGCTGTGTGTGAACAAATGTACGTGGACATGATAAATTAGCATCTCCATATTGACTTGGAGTGACTCCATGTCCCTGGCTCCAAAACTATGCAAATTAAGGTTTGTCATACTGAATTTGTCTCCTCTTGTCTCTCCAAGAAAGAAGCAAGAAGAATGTGAATTTCAAAATGTCGTAGCAAAATGTATTGTTTTTTTCAAATTGATTTCTTAATTAAAATTAATGAGTTCTGTGGCAAGAGTAGTACTTAGCCAGGGGAGGACACAAAGGACTGTTGTGAGAATTAGAAATAGCCATGCAATTTGGAGACAATAATTTCTGTCAAATATTCAGCAGCCTTCCTATCTCAATGCACTTTGAAATGATGACTCTGATGTCCACTCTATGCATTGGTTTATTTCTTGTGTTAATGAGCCATATGCATTTGTTTTGCTTTCGGTGGCTGTTGGGTTTGCATCTGGGAACTTTAAGAGACAATGTAATGTGTAGTAGGAGTTTAATAAGGTTTTCTGAAAGCTCCTAGATCAGGCTGACCTTTCATACTTAGGAGTCTGGGAACTCTGCCTTTTCCTTGCTTCAGAACTATCTGTTTTTTGCTTCAGAGAATAGAGAGAATTAAAAAAAATAGAACAGACTTCTGAATCCCTTTGCACTGCTACCTGTGAGGAAAGCTGATGAAAAGCTAAGGAAGTAATAGGGAGAAATGCAATGGAAAGTTAAGAAGGCTGGAGTGGAAGCTGAAGAAGGGTGGAGATTAAATGTCAAGGATCTTGAACAGAAATTGTAAAAATAAAAAAAAAATAGAGAATACCAGAACTACCTACAAAAATATAAAAAGAATGATTATGTACAAGACGGTATTCAGAATGGGCAAGAAGCAACAGCAAGGCTGAACTGTTAAACTGAAACTGTGGAAATGTCAATGCAATATAATGGGATTGTAATTCCCCATGACAATGTTAAGAATAATCAGTTGTGGAAACTCAGATGCACTCATGTATTACTGAGTTCAAAGGTCTGGATACCTGATAGTCTATGTGCTATCTGTGACTTACATGGAATAGATGGATTACACATAAAGAAACAAAAATTGATGCTGTTTTAATAGGCATATCCTATTAAAAAAGTAACATTTAAAGGAAAATGGAAAGAGCAAAAGAAAACGTGGAGTTTGTTTTTGATGTAGTTCACAGTGTGATCAAACTGTGAGTATAGGGCTTTAAGAAGAATATAGGCTAGAATGGATAATAGATGCAAGGTATCCTAAGTTGTCAGAGCAAAGTCTAATACTAGTGAAATCTATGACTCAATTCAAAGCATAAAAAAAAGCCATAAAAAAGCAGCACTAGAATGTATATGCTAGCATCAGAGGAGATACCACATCCAATAACACCAATACTGTAAATATGAGAATGACAAAACTGGGAGAAGCAATGGGACTAAGCTCATACTGTGACAATGAAGAGCCATAAAGTGGAAGGGCAAAGAATATTTATAGGAGGAAAGACATCAAAAACTGCAAAAGATATAGGAAGGCACCAACCTACAGTTTAAATAATATGTATGCCAAGCAAAAGAGGCAGAATGAAGAAGATAAAATATCATGCCATAGCGCATCCAGGTCACCTAGAAACCCACTGAACAGTGTTCAATAAAGTACTGTTACTGGGAGATTACTCCGTATTTCTTGATGTGGTATCAGCAATAAAGAAGGATGGCAAAATTAAGCCTGCATTTAGGTAAAGGTGATTAAATTTGATTTTAAATTTAAAAGTTGCAATCAGAACAGCTGTTGCCATTGTTAAAAATAAAAGCACACAAGGAAGAAAATCTGCAAAACTGAGTGTGATTATTCACTAGCCCATGAACACATTCCTTTTTTTTTTTTTTGGTCAAGCTTTCAGAATGCTAGGCAATGTAGCATTGTCTATAGGATTATCAGCCATATAAATTCTTCACATGTCCACCAAAAAATCTAAAAGACAGCAGAAAGCAAACTATCCAGATGATATAGTTGTAAAACTTTCAAGGCTCTGAAAGAGAATGCAGAAAACAGAGCACTGTCTTTGTTTTAAAATTCCTTGATGTTTAGAATAAAGGTGCTTAGAATAGCAGTTTAGTACTAAAAAATTAAATGTCTTTTAAAATATTTAATTCAAATTTGAAAAGTATTATTTTAATGCATTTGCATACCTGAGGACTTAAAGAAGTTAAAAATGTATGTGGGATTAAAATGAAATGATACAATTCAAGGGTCTTCAGGTCATTGGAAGATAATTTAGTATTAATAGACATTGATAGAGCAGGGGACAAGAGTGAACCCATTCCAAAAATAGGAAGTTTCTTTCTCAGGGGAACAACAGCTACAGGCTATTTCCCGTAACTTCTTGTCTTACGAGAATGAGGCCAATAAAGACCAACCTCGTACCAGAAGAGCCATGTCTCTGAAGCAGCCAAAGAAGACAAAAAAGGAGCAGAACAGCAGGAAGTGAGGAATATTAGTATTAGCATTCTGTATGCTGCAAATGCCAAATTTCTGTAAGGCACATTTAGGCTCCCCTTCTATATGCTGCAGAGATCAATGTAATGAATACTTGATTTCTTTTTGGAGGGACTATAATGTCTAAATGACATTTTTAACCATCTTATATCTCAGGCTCATATGGTTTCTGACAATAGCCATCTAGAAAATGATGAATTGATAGATTGCAAAATACTGTAATTGAAACAATATGCATTTAGTCAAGCCAGAGAATAGGATAATGCAGCAGAAACATTTAATTAGGATTATTTATATTAACAACTTGTTTGAGTAATTATGAGTTCTTATATTTCATAAAATTAGACTGCTATATTATCCATATTCTGATATATTATACATTTTTATCAGTCACAGAAATGCAGCAACAATATCCAATGCCGATATGTTGGTCAAAAGTCTTTCCACAGCAGATCATGATAAACTGTTCCTAAGAGCTGGATGTTGGCTGTGGTCTAAAAAGATTTGCAAAAATCTTCAGTAATTAGGTATTTCTTCCATTGACTTTATACTGCAAGAAGCTCATGTTTGTTATTTACTGCTACCTGCATACTGAATAATTATACTCAATAAATTGTTTCCTGCTATGCCTTCCTCAGATGGCTGGATAAGATTAGTCACAGTAGAAGGTACCTTCATCCTTTTAAAAAGGCAATCTATTTTTTCCAGAAACGTAGGCATTCACTTAGATGAGGGAACTGCCTGATAATCTATTTTGAGTTTCAGTGTTTTTTTAAGCACCTTTTCACATACCTATTGCTTGTGGAAAACAGTGTAAATAAAGGGAAAATTTCTTATTTAATGGTTTTACTTTACCTTCAAACATATGTACACACACGCATATAAAACACATACAATATACATATAATATGCTTAAATATAATCTGCCTATAAATACATCTGTATACCTCACATATTTGAAGTGAGCATTGTGTCAAGTGGTTACAATAAAGAAATTGATTTCAGTGCTTAGCTATGAAATTTGGCATAGAAAAGATGAATTGTCATTTTTGTTAAGCATCAGTCTCTGAAAGTTGTGTCTCTCAGACCAGAGTACTTTTAAAATGCTTTTCCCCATGTTAGAATTCAGTAAGTCAAAGATACAACAAGAAGTATTTTGATCAAAAGTAAAGAGTGTTGCAACATTGGCTCACTAGCTCTTGTTTTTTTTAATGGCAGTAATTTTGTGCAAATAACAGGGTGTGCATATGTTTTTATGTATCAGTTGTAGTTACATGTACAATGGTAGCCTTATTAATATATCTTTTCAAGGTTTATAGTGTAGTAAATCACATTTACCTTGTCTAAAGCCAAGGTTGGACAATGCTATATCCATCTTCAGTACTGTGCAGTTGGTATGGGGTTATTTTTAGGTTGACTGGACACCTGACATCTGCAGCTCATCTGGGTTCTTTTATCCAGGTGGCATCAATCCACCCTGCAATTACATGCTTAATGCCTCTGGAATCAAATTTGTTTCCTGTCTCCAGCTAGATCTTAGCTTGTAAGGTCTCTGGGTATCACACTTTAAAATCTCTTGGTTGGATGTGGAATACTCATTCATATAGTTGAAGAGGCTTGAAAGTAATGCTTATTTAAATTCTTTCTTGTAGATATGTACAATTAGACTCATGGTAATTAGGGCCCTAAGTCTGCCCAAGCTAATTTTAATGGCAAAACTCCAATTAACATCACTGGAAAGAATACAAAGTCCTGGTGGCTTTGCTAGTGCCTGTGTGTACACACACAGGAATGGCTTCATCCATCACTCTCACTCAGCTGTCACTCTCTGTCTAGAATAGGCATCATCATCATCCATAGAATGTTGCTTTATTATTTGCCTTTCAGAACAATCCCCAGACTTCTTGCTGGATTTGTGGTTGCTGTTCTATTGTAAGTGTTATAATGTCCTTAAGTGTACATCTTCCTATTTGGGGTATGCTGCTTTCTGTAGAAAAAATAAAATAAAAATAATCTCTTCTGGAAAAAAATAAAACCTATTTTCTTTCAGTGGATAAAAATAAATACAGATAAAGTAATCGGGTATCATTACATGAATCCTAACACTGGCAGACAAGGGCTCTGCTCAGTTCCCTGTAGAATTACGATAAATGTGGACAAAGGATTTGCTCTGAGCATCATCTACATTTTGGGGTTCTCCTTTAAAGCATGGAAGAAACAATTCCTCATCATCCCTCTGAGTGGCTTTGCAATATGGATTTAGTCTTGTGTTGAAGAGAAAGAGGAAAAATGTCCTGAGAATACTGCAAGGTAAAGACCTGCCCATCTAGCCATACAGACTGTTGTTATTTACAGGAGAGGGTGCAGATGCTGGTTATCCGAGCTGATAGCTATGGCTACAGCTTCTGGCAAGGCTCAGGGTTGTCGCACCTGTGTAGGAGGCATAAATCCATTTTGCCCTTGCTAGAGATGGCTTTTTGTTGGAGGGACAATGCAAAGCATCCTGCAACAGTAGGGCGAGGAGATGTGTCCTCCACGTGCAGCCCCCCGCCGCAGGGCTCTTGGGCAAGCAGAGGCTCCAGGTCCAGGGAAGCAGCTCTTGGGGAAGTGTCTGGCAGCACACAGGTTGCAGGGTCGAATCCCTCACAGCAGCAGGCAGGACTTCCACTCCTTGGAAAGGAAGATCTGTTTTAGAAATTCAGCTGTGACCAAAGTAAAGGGGTGTTTCTCTATAGTCACTTGTCTGTTGCCTCAATTCTCATGTTGCAGCTTTTACTGTTATTTTTTTGAATTTGAACCTTGCTGTGTAATAATTACTCTTAATCTGAAAATTAGAAAGGAGTTTTTAAGCTCTCAACCTCAGCTCCACAGGTTAGGTATTAGCACTTAACTGTTCTGATATCTATTTCAAAAGTTTCTTTTTTCTTTTAAACTTTCCTTGTTTGCAAGCAAAGGAGACACTCCTCATTTTCTCCTTCACTAAATGAAGAGTAACAGATTTAAGATTAACTGCATGTGAGGTCAGGCAGAGCAGCCAACACTCTCATGACTTTGGACACCAGATGGTCTCTAGGAAAATGTTATGACTTATCAGCACATTTTAGTCCCAACTATAATGAGTTTAGAGAAAATAGTGTGATACAAGCCTGGGACTTAAAAGGAGAGCCAAGTAGAGTATAAACAACCACACTGGCTGTTGACATCAGTGTGGCCCATAATCACTCACTGAGATAGGAATTTGCGATGTTCTCCAGCAGAAAACCTTAATTTCCTGCCTATCATTTAAAAGGTTTCTTCCAAATATTTGAGCTTGCATCACAGTGAAAAGATACATATCATTTCCTGATTTGATGCCTTCTCTGATTTGCTATTTAAAACACACATTTCGAAGGCACAGTTCAGGACTTAAATTACAGGTTGGTTATGCATTTTCTAATTCCTGATTTTGTGAATTTTAATAGTTACAGTTATCATTTAAATAGATTTGAGGGCTTGTAATGGGATTTTGCGCTAATAAATCTTGAAAGTACCCACTCAGATCTAATAAAAACTAAATGTATCCCTTACTTCAGTGGGAAATATATTATTTATAAAAGGTTGGGTTTGGTTCCTGTATCTAATATTGTAGATTTGGCTACTCAGGAGACCTTTTTGAAAAGCCTTCTTTTTTAAACCAAGTACATACCTATCTGGTCTCATTTGAAAAGCAGCCATGGCAAAGGTGATTATCATATATTATGGATCACTAAGCTGGCATTACTTAATTGTTTTTGAAGCTATTTACCAGTTGCTTACATCTGAAGAGAAAGCTAAAGGAATAACTGCTTGTTTTCTTTTTAGAAATCAAATCAGAATCAATGGTGTGAAATTAAAAGATCAGAATTAGATAAAAGGAAACATTTCTTAGCAGGCAAGAAATTAGATAATAGAAAAATGCTTTCTATTGATGAACCTGAGCCACCTTCATTAATGGGGTTCAAAAATAAGTTAGATACATTTCTTGTTGGCTTACTGTACAGGAAAATCATGTTCCACACAGGAGGTCATACCGCATGATGTGAGAGATCTTCTCCAGCTGAATAATCAAAGTTTTTACAAAAACCAGAAATCATTACAGATCAGTGAGTTTTCTTCATTATTGTTCTACTGGAATATAGTGATTTGGCACAAATACTATTTAAAATAGTCTCAGCATCTCTCACTTGGCTAACTAAAAACTTTTGCAGTCCTTCTACATGAGCTCACTGCTTTCACCCAAATTCCTGACATAAATTCACGGGTCCCACACTGTGGTAATGTGTATACTACTTGTGGCACAGAGCCGATTCAGGAATGGAACATGGCCTGACATGAAAAGCCTCACCATACTTCATGCTGCCTGATACACTGCTTCTAATGGTGAGAGTTTGCAAAAAAAGTCTCCAAAGAGGTTACAGTTGAAATGTAATATAGTATCCATTCCTGGTTTTAATGTCTCCTACATTATAAAAGGTGCTATATTATATTTGCTAATATCCCATACATTTAGAAGTGCAAAAAATGGAAACTTTTCTATTATTTTTTTATGTTCTACATGAGTGACTTAAAACCTTTCTGTTAGAATTACACAGAATAGTAACATTTCCTTGCGATGATAGTCACTTTTTTTGTGGGTTACAGTGGTACACCAGAGTAACATTTCTACAAGCTTGCTTATCTGCTTTGCTTTCCTTTTGTATCTATAAATTTTACAGCCTGGTACCATGCTTAGAAGAATGAATTGTGTGTGCTAGCCTGTTTATTTATTCTTTTCTGCTACTTTAGTAAGGAAGAATTCAAACTTGGACTCCTATATGAACATACAGGTTTTGTCTTCAGATCAGGGGGAATCCTTTTTAAACCTTTACCTCTGGGACTGTGTATTTATATTAGAGAAAGTCCAGATACATTTGCGAAAAAAAAATGAACTTTTTTTTCCAGTATTTTATAACGTAGCAATTGTGTGACTTTGTATGACAACATTTTTTATATTCATTTGCTGTATGTGGTCTGTTACAACTCCTTTAACTCTTACAGTAATGTAACATAAGTACACAGAAAAAATAAGAGATGTAAACAGAGCTAAGTTTTCACTAAAAACAGGGCTATATCTTTAGCAACTCAAGAAAATTTCATAATCTTTCTTCAGTTTTGCTTTTTTAAATGCAAGATTATCTTCCCATTTTTATCTGCTTTTGTGACTTGCAAGAGAGTAGGTGAGATATATATATATATATTCTCCCATGCACAGCTATGGACTGGGTTGTACCAAGTCAGGAAGACTTTCCCCATTTGAAGGAGAAGGTCCTTTGAAGGTCCTTTAAGAAGGTCCACTGAAACTTCAAAAAGCTTTAATTTCTCCCCCTTCAGTATGTAAAAAAATGTTTGGTCTAAAATGCTGCATCTGCTGTTGGAACTGAGTAGCCAAGCTGGCACTGAAAGGAGAGTCAAGGTAAATTGGAAGAGTGAATTTACCCAGCAGGAAAATCAGTTCTGGGAAAATCAGGAAATAATTTCATCTCAGCCACCAAAGGAGATCGGCAACCTCCTCACGCTGGCTGCTGGCTCTGGTGGGAGATAGGAACCTATGGCAGCTGCCTGTCGAACTTGTCCCTCTCCCAAGTCCTACAACCCTTACAAGGCTTCACATTCAGCCTCTCCTTTTGCAGCAGAACCACTGAGGGAAGACACTACTCCAGACCATGGTCTGAGTGTAGAATACTCCTTTTTCTAGATCAGCCCCAGGTTAAGAAGTTACTCAAAGCAATGAAACTCACCATCTGATAGATATTCTGCACCTCTTGTGCACATTTGCAGTTTGCTTGCCCTTGTATTTGTACAGCATAGGAAACTGCACCAAGAAGCAGAATCAATGATGTTCAGTTGCTTATTAAACCTGGGGTTCTGTTAATGCACATTTTATAGGCAAATGTATTATTTATGTGGCTCTAAGAGTGAAACTATATTATTTAGTCTATACTATACACATTGCCTCACAATACCTACAGTTGCAGACACCTTAGCAGCTCTGCTGAATCTGTACTTGACCATGGTTGCTTCTGCTTTCTTTTCAATCTGAAGAAGATTTTAGGATAGGAATTACATAAGATTTCTTCAGTTGGGGTAGCAGTTCACCTAAGGTCAGCTCTAGAGAACAGAGCCAAACAGTGCAGCCTTTAAAGCCCAAAGCTTAGAACAGAATAACTCAAAAAGCAAACTCTCAAAATAAATAACTCCCGCCCCCCCAAACAATCTGAACACAATTACTGAGATAAAATGTATTAAGCCAGCTGTACTTTTAAAATGGCAAATGTGAATTACTTTCTGCTAAGCATATCTAGGGATTTTTTAATTTCTTCTACTCAGATTATGTTGGCGCAGGATGATAAGATCAAACAAAAGTATTATTCATATACCTATATGGAAGATTAATCTCTGAATCCAAATCTTTAGCTCCATATTTAAAATATAATCAACTTTTTCAGATTTTCTTCATAGGCCTATATGCAAACACACACACACACGTGCACATGTGCATGCATACAATTAATACCCATAAATATTTAATAATTTCTATATTTAGATATGGATTTGCCCTATAACAACAATTTTCAAGCCATGTTTATAGAATTACATCTACAATGTAACCTGCAGCAGGACTGCTAATCAAGAGCGAAAAGAAACCATCTAGTATATGGTGATGAAAATTGCTTTAGAGTGACTGATTGTGCTAATCAATCTTTGCTGAGTAAATCACCACTAAAAGATAGTCAATAATTATAGGATCTTTCCCTGTAACTGAGTAAGAAGAGGAATAAAAATAAGCTCTCACAGCAAAGCTGTCCTCTTCAGTAAACACAGCACTTTGCTTTGCTTCCAACATGTTGGAAAGAAATTTGGATAATGTGTCCAAGTTGTCTTAGCTTTCAGAAACATAATTCATGTGCTGATTGAGCTAACAGTGGTAAAATTGGCCATTAAAATGAATGTATTCAACGGTTCTCACCAGCCACCTACAAACAGGTTGCAGTTTTACTAATTTCTTCATGATTCACATAACTGACAGCTTTTATAAAAATGTGGTCACTTATGATAATTTACAGTTTAAAATAAAGGATTTTGCCTTTTTCCACTGTTCACAAAATTCTCAGATAAAAGCAATTGTTGGAGGGCAGTTCCAGCAGGAAACAAATATTTTTATAAAATTATTATTATGCAGATTATCATGAATAAATATATAGAGATAAATCATTGAAGTGGTAAGCTCAGCAAAGCAAATTCACAGGCTTCAACTGCAGAAGTGTAGCAAGAAAAATAAGTAATTGGATTGTCATTAGAAGTACAGGACACTAATACTGTGTGAGAAACTATACAAGACCAGAGCAGAACCTCATGTGGGCAAGACAGAAGCACTAAGAGGTGCAACAGGGCAACAGTCTGAAGGAGTTTGCACCTGTGCTCTTTGTGAACAGTGCTTGTGAAAGTCATGCTCAGCTTTGGGGTCCTGTTAGACTTAGTCTTTCACTTGGCATAGACAAAAGTCTCTTGGCTCACCAGCCTGGGAAGACCTCAAAGAGCTCCATCCAAGTCCATGTCCCAGAAGTCCCAAACTGGGTCGTGGCACTTACTGTTATCAGGGATGAAAGTGGAAACAAGTTCATACATGGCATATTGATAGTCCATGCCACTGCTGTGAGCTTCTTGCAGACTTTTAATGCCAACATAAGGTTCACTTTGAACACCTTCATCAAGTTAGGGTACAACTAGACAAGCCTTTGGCCATAACCTGCCAAGGTAGTTGCAGTCTTGTGGAAGAAGGCAATCTAAAGAGCCTACATCAAAGTAAGCAAGAGTAGGAAGTATGTAATTTCAGCTGAAATATTTAGCTGAGAAATGAACTTTCAGACTAATGATGACATTCAGGGTGCACTGCAGGAGCCTGTTTGAAAGAAGCTTTCTCACCATCATAAAATTAATGGAGGATGGAGAAGGGTAAAAATGCCATGTTTACCCAAAGCAAAACCTCTTAAACTGGGAAGCAGGCCCCCAGTAAGGAACCTGTCATGCATATCTAATTAACTACAGGATACATAGATACTGCAGTGATGAGTGCCGTAAAACCTCTAGGAAAGAAAAAAGCTCTGAAAAACCTTCAGGCTGTGTTTGCCTGACTTTATATATCAGTACCAGATCTTGTTAGAGCTCTGACATCATTGTATAATCCATTACATCCATTGTATAATCATCCATTACAATGAAGTGGCAAAACTTCCAAAACTTATTTTCTTAAACCAGCTTCAAAGGTTGCTACCACCCATAACATTAAAATGCAGATAACATTTTTGTGGATTAATAGCTCACAGTGCACCTTTGTGTCACTCCATTAGACCACTTCACTTATCTGTTATTCCTGAAGATGACAGGGAGGTCATATATCTTATTCCCAGCTTCAGAACAAACGCTTCTGTGTCATCTTTTGACTTTTTATGTCTCCTCTTATAATTTGTAGCTCCACCAAGGAGATACCACATTGCTATGTGAGGGAAAATTTCAAGTAGTCATGAGAGATGTTTTCCATAAGTGAACTATCTGTGGTGAAAATCTTGAAGAAGATGGTCCCCTTTAGCCATTTGAACATTATGAAGTATATTGAGCATTAAAGGGCATAGCACGTCTGATTTTTTTAGATGGAAGTGTTATTTTAATAAGTGGTTGCAAAAATTTGTGCCAGCTTATTTCTGAGAATACTGTTTCTCTACTCTTTCAAGTTTTCATTTGTGAAGGTGAGAAAAATAAGACAGAGTTATTCGTTTTGTACTGGATTTTAAAGCCTGTACTGTCTCTTCAAAAAGTAGGAGAATTTCCCATTTCTGTTCAGCTTGGGATCTGAGCAGTGAAGCCTATTTCCCCTTTGTCCTTGTGGAACTAGCCAAACATAATGATTAAAAGCAATGCTAGTGTTGATGAGACTTTTTTTTTTCATACTGCATTCGCAACTGTCATTGGATGGAAGATCCTGGTTACTGCTTTTGGATGACAGCACTGACACTTTCTTGGAGGCACCTGTTCTGCTCTTGAGTTTTTGTTGCTGCTCACTGTCCTGTGTCAAAGCTGCTGCTGAAAACTGGGTCTGCAGAAAGATTTTTTGCCAGCAATTTATAGCTGTCTTACAGCTCAGATTTGGTTTTCCTCAATGGACCCTTTTTTCCTCCTTCAGCTAGCCTTTGACAGTACCTTAAAGACCAAATTTCATCCTTCAAATTCAAAATAATTTATATTTTAAGAGATCAAAACCCACAGTCTCTGAAGGCACTTCTCTCAGTGCACACAGTAAGTGGTACATCTCCACCTGCAACAATCAATTACATACCCTTGTCAATTATCAAGCTCATTCTGCTGATATTGGCAACTAAGTAAAAAATACCATTAAGCCAGGTATCACTAGATGCATTAAAATTAAAAATTTTAATATGCAACAGATGGTTGATGTTGACTTGTTGTTATTTACTCACCAATGAAGTACATGAAAAGAGTTTTAAGGGTCTGCTTGACACAAAACAGACATGAAAGAAATGCGTAGCTAAGCCTGAGCCTTCCAAACGTAAGTGTAACTTCACATACTTCTCCATGTGCTTCAATTTATTTACATGGTCAGATTTTAACTCCAGTTCTCCAGCATCTTGTTTTATCTTGTGTCATATTGTTATATGACTGTGTAAAATGTAATCTCAGGTAGATTTTGTGTTCCCCTCACGCAGATCCTGCAGGGCCATCAGGCAGCTTTCCTTGCAGACAATAAAACAATCACTGCAGAGCAGGCTGAAACATTTCTTTTCTCAAGGGCTTAGCAAAACCTGGGGTGTCCTTAAGGAGATCAAGAGACAAAGACATGTCTCTCTTATGGCTGCTGAGAATAATAATCATCCAGGCACTAAAACAATCTTCTAGGTTATATATTATGCATCAGATTCAGTAAGATATGATATTTTGTTTCATGAGAGGTAACTGTATTGCAACTGAGTTCTTTGGGTCTTTGCCAGGGAATTTCCTTGGTCTTCCCTGCAGTTAGATCACATAATTCCCAGTAAAAATTTTCCCATTTTGCCTTTGAATGTTCCCTTTTCCCTAAATATACTGATAGATGAAAAGAATTCAAATGCTGCAAATGTGGCAATTAATAAGTATTCCATCTCTATTTAAAAATCACAATTAAGTACCTAATTTTACAATATCTGTAGCTGAATATATGAAATAAAAATTGATTTGCACATTTAAAAGCTTAGCAAGATCTGAAAACTTCATCTTTTCCATTCAAATTAAGAATCCAAAGTTAGACTGCCATCTTCCTATTTAGAAGCAGAAGCAAGAGGTTTTCAAAATCAGTGATTTACTAGAATTTCCTGTTAAAGCAAACAAGGCATTCATTCATAAGGCTCTTAACAACTTCTGTAGGTAGGTACCAGTGCTTGTGAAATGAAGAGAGCTGGATACCTGACAAAGAATTCTACTTCTTGCAGAGCTAGAAGCTTTTACACAATACTGTCTCAACATGACAATTCCTAGACTTGACGATTGAAAAGACCATCTAGTCCATACCCCACATCAGGTTTATGTCAAGTGATTTCAGCTGAAGAAAGTCTTTAGCTGCCTTATTGCTTCTTGGTCCCCACCTCCATACAACAGCAAAGCTTCTCCAAACATGCATGGTGCATTTGCAAAGTGGTGGTGGCATCCTGAGAACATACAAGTTCCCACACTGTAGCCAGGGAGCAGACGGCATGTTCATAACAGTAGCACCATGTGCCAATTCCAGTATACACACTGTATGTTCACAACATCCCAGGTTTAGTTGGTTTGCATAACATGGTCTTTTAACCAAGGATTCTTGCAGCCGTTTCTGAACTATCCTGAAATTTACTTCCAACTGTTTTTCCATTTAACAGATATGTCTTTTAATCTGCTTTAATCTAGCTGGATTGCTCACTACTTCCCTCCAGTTTTAGGATGGAGTGTTTCTGCAGTGCAGCCATTTCAAGAGGCTGCTCTTCTCTTGGTACTGATGAAGCCTTCAGGAACACATCAGGAGAAGTGAGACCTTTGATTTCAGAGTGAACACAGTTCTGGAGAGCTTCCCGAGCTCATGCTTTCCATATGAGACAGGTAATGAAAACATTCATGCTGTTATGACTTCAGCTGATTTTCTAAGAGACTGAGGTATTGCCACAAAAATTTTTGCTTCTAATTAAGATGCTGTGAGTAGTGAACATGCTGTAGTACGAAAGATATCTCTACTGGTATGGCTCATTAGCGTTCTCCCAACACGGGCTTTTGCTGAAATCCATCAGGTGCAAGCAGACCTCCTGGGCCGTGTAGCTCAGGCATGGAGGGAAGCCTGTCAGACAGACTCACCCAGGTGAAGGCTCTAATATATCAGTGGGTGATATATTTTTTCTGACCAACAGAAATTGTCCAAGATCACACCAGGTTGAACAGTAGAAAAGCACTTTTTAATGCAACATACATCCTCCAGTATAACAAACCAGGGATCAAACTGAGGCTGTTCAGGACACAAAGCTGAACTATCCCAAGTCAAGATAAGAAAGGTAAGGCTTCTGAATCAGGGATGTAAAAACTGCATATGAGTTTTGAACAGAGCGTGTAGGTGACCTAAAACACACATTCTTTCAATGCCCTATGTCAGGAACTGGTTAGGAGCATATCAGACACTTTTCAAATTCCCATTTGACTAGAAGAAGCCTGACTTTCCTACTTTGCATATTGCTCTGAGTCAGTCATAAAGGGTCAGAGTGTAGGGTTACTAGCCCTGCGTCCCTCAGGAGTCAGAGGAAGAGGACGACTTTGCAGTTGGACAACATTGACGTCCCTTACGTGGGAATCTAGCAGCAACAGTGGGCACAGTGCTCAGCTGATGTATGAGGCTGTAAAGTGATGTGCAAGCAGAGTTACTCCTTAATTACTGCTGTGGCGGGTTGGCCCTTGGTTGGGGGCCAAACCACACATACCTGCTCACACAGTCCCCGCCCCCACCCAATCATGGGGGAGAGAATTAAAGAGGTAAATGGCAAAGAGGACTTGTGGTTTGAGATAAGGACAATTTAATAACTAAACTACAATAATATTGGAAATAATACTATATACAAATATGCAATGTGATACACAGTGATACTGCCCCTCCCCACCTGATGACCAAAGGCCCAGCCCACTCCTGGGCAACGACCCCGGAGGAGGGAGGGAATGGGTGATACACTATGATACTGCCTCCACAAAGCCTCAGCCTGTTGCCAACTAACGATCCCCAGACACTGCACTCACAGTTCCCCCAAACGGGGGGGGGGGTGGTGCACCACTCCCGGAGGCACTTCATGGAACAGAGATAACAGCCCAAGCATCCCAGGCCAAGAGCTGACCGAAGCAGGGGAAAAAAAACAGCTAATGATCCCCCCGGAGAGGGAGGATCCTGAAACTCACGGACCGGAGATAACAGTCCGAGCGTCTGAGAGCCGAGAGCTGACCCGAGTTCTTGTTGGGGGGGAAAGGCCTTGGGAGAGCAAGTGCAGGCACCCGAAGCGAGATGATCCGGAGCCCAAGGGAAGTGAAAGAGAGAGATCTACCGGAAGGGTCCTCACCTATATACTGGGTATGGCGTGCATGGGATGGAATAATTGGTCAGTCTGCTTCTAGTCTTAACCTAAAAGCAAATCCCAAGCTAGAAGCCGGACTGTCTCCCCCCCCCCCACTCTGTCTGTGGAGGGGAGAGAGGCTGAATGTATTTGTCCTTGAAAGTATCCTGGCAATAACTATAAATGCTCCTTCTTATCAGTTTTATCCTGAGCAGGAATCCAAAACATAGCTTCTTGCTAACTATTTATGAAGAGAAGGAAGGAAAAAAAAAATTAACTCTCCTCTGCTTAACCCACGACACTGCTTACTGATGAACAGGATGATTTACAGAGCAGTTTTGCTGACTTCTCTTCAAGCTTCGCCGTTCACGGCTGCCGTACACAGCTCGGAGCGCCACAGGCCTTACTGCGCTGTCGGCCATCTCAGCCTTGGGAGCAGGGGAAAGTGAAATCTTGTCACGCTGCGGGTGAGCTTAAAGGGGAAGAGGAGACCCCTTTGGTTCCCTGCGTTTTCTACTGTGTGTGAGAACAACAGTGTGGGCAGGACCTGTTTCAGTCCTGTGTGGGAGGTTGGAGGGGGAGAGCATGGTTGGAGGCTTGGCTCCAGGGCAGGCCAGCAACCTGTGGGGAGCTCAGGCTTTATGTCAGGAAGGGACCTGGTGCCAAGAAGTGGACTTTCAAACTTTTGTTCTTCTGTAAGGCTGGGTAGATGCAGGGATCAAAGGACAGCACAGTCACAAATGAGTCTCCACGTTTTTCCCTACAGGCAACCATTTCCTGAGGGCATAATATTGTTAGCATGCAGCCCTCAGGGCAGTTCAAAGGGGAGACAGTGCCCAGTGGGGCAGCAGTACAGTGCTGTGCCATGCAGCAGCCTGCAATCGTGTTTTAAGTTTCCCATACATTCCACTGCATGACTAAGTTAAATGAAAAAATAAATGTTTAAAAAAATACTGAAAAAAATTAAATAATGAACACTAAGACTCCAGTTCAAAAATGCAGCTTTCTTTATTATTATTATTTTCAGTAACAAGTAAGCCTAAAGCTTTGTACTCAGATATTAAATGCTAAAACTCTTACGGAAAACATACAAATAGACCTCAGCACAAGGTCATTGAAGGACATGAAGTTTTGCTGAAGTAAATGACTGCAGAATACACACTTGTTAATTTCTGTTTCGAGGCTGAATTTCAAACTAGAGTTTTCCTCATTTCTTTATTTTTAGGACAGTTATATGGAAGCTGTTTTTATTTTTATGAAGAGAATGTTAGATTTAAAAGATTCAATATGGAAGTTATGTTACTCTGGCAACAAAATCGAATGTGATGTTGACCTAACCAGAGCTTTGTTTAATAGATTTAGACATCTCAATATGACTTTTGCTTAGCGCATTCTACTCTTTCCAAATCTGTAGCTTCTGTTCTGCTGTCTCTCCTTTCTCATTGTGCTTTTATTCTGCAGTCTAAAAGAAATAAAGATATCCATTCACCAACAATTTACCGTGCTTCTGTGTTGATATATTTGTAGTCTAATCAAAATATAGAGAAATGCATGATATTTTTACAGCTTCCAGATATATAACCAGAATTTGGAAGAGTGAGGGATATCCGAGGTATTAGTAGGTGATAATAACAAGTTAATGGTTTTTTTGCAGTGAGTGTCTGCTTTTGCTGGTCTTCACTGTTATCTGTCCCTTGAAGGTCACTGAAACGCTAAACAGTGATGCAAGCCTTTTTCCCTTTATACTTTTTAAATACTTAGGCAGCTTAGTATCTTATTTACATTTTTAATTCCAAAGATTATAGAAATGGTATTAATAGTATAAGTACAGAAAGTAATTAATAGCTTCACTAAGTTCATCCAAACACAGCTTTTGAGATGTCATAATAAACTATTCTACAGTTAGTTACTTAGAAGTTAGAAGTTACTTAGAGCTTAGATTTCTGCTACCTTGAAG
>VZTO01008619.1:0-37288 GCA_013400615.1 Syrrhaptes paradoxus
GCTTGTATCTGCTGTGCAGAGTGAACGAGAGACCTTCACGTTCTTTGCACATGACGACAGCAACTTCCCTGCGCAGATGGGTCCAAAAGCATTCAAAATCCCCTACTCCATCCGACAGCGGATCTGTGCGACGTTCGACACACCCAACGCCAAAGGCAAAGACTGGCAGATGCTAGCACAGAAAAACAGCATTAACAGGTAACGGGAGGCAGTTTTGAAAGGTGACAATTTACATACGCAATGGAAATAATCTGCTGCTGTTCCGTGTTTTTTGTTTGTTTGCTGGCATTAAAGATGTGCACATGGTAATTAACATACTTACTCCCAGGGATAAACCGCCCTTCGTTCGTTCTCTTATATACAACTGGCTGCTGGAAAAACTGCTTCCTCCCCTGAACAAACCCCTCTGCCCTGTCCTACCCGCTACCCGATGTTTGCTTCTAGGGTCAGTTCCTTTGTTCTGGACGGGACCTTTGCTGTGTGCACCCACAAGGGCGAGGTCCTGGTCAAGTTCAAGACTGTGGAGGGATTTTGGCACTGTTGTGTACTGTGAAAGCAGTGGTTTAAAGGACTTGGGAGGTCCAAAAATGGTCAGTAGCAAATATTCCATTATTCTGGAGTTGGTTTAAACCAAACTATAGCATTCAAGTCCAAATTTCCTTTTCTGTGCTACTGGTTTATCTGTTTCTTCCTGTATGTATAGAGATGTATCTATATGTCATTCAAATGTTATAAATAACATTTATGCTTGTGAATGTGAAGTTAAGATATTTATTTGGATGATTATGTCCAAAGCCCATAAGTAGAAGGAATTTTAGGGTAATGTGTCTAAGATAAACACTTTAACCAATTTCTTGCAAACACCACCCCTGCAAAGTCCTAAAAGCTACATATTAATAAGATGTAAATCTACAAATACAGATGTAACATCTTCACATAACCACAAGCACCAGTTTAAGCTCTGTGACTCCTCTCCCTGACAAACACTTGCTAAGTTCAGTAAGGATGCTTTCCCGAACTGACTTGTTTTCTCAGATAGGATGGTACTGCTGCCCAGCGTTTATGTACCCCAGAATACCCACGTCCCTTATGGCACTTGCTCAGTTCAGCAGAGTGCACTTGAAGAATAAACGTACCTGTGTGTGTCCCCTGGAGGGTTCCCTCCACTCAGCTCTTGTAGCTCTGGCTGCCGGTGTTTGATTTGAACCCATCTGTAGCGCATAGCACACAGAGGCACTTCCACACTCGTGGCAGCTGCAGTCCTTGCTGTTCCTCATCCTTTTTGTTTCACCTTTTTCTCGCTCCCTTTTAGGAATCTCTCCTATTTCGCTACACAAAGCAGTCCGTCTGCCGTCATTCTGGACCTCTGGGAAGCCCGACATCAACATGATGGTGACCTTGACGCGCTGGCCTGTGCCCTGGAGGAGATAGGAAGGACACACTCCAAAATCTCGGACATAACAGAAACTGAGATTGAAGAGCCTGACTTCAACTACAGCAGACAAAACGGACTTTAGCCACTTTTTCCATTCCAGAACTGATGGCCAGCTTTGACTATGACACTAGAGAATCTCTTTGGCAGGGAGGAAATAAGGGTTTCTGCACACTGGGTATGGAAAGAGACGTTTCCACAATGCTGATTTCAGCTGGAGGAGCAGAAGAAGCCCTGATAAAAATCATCCCAAGGAAAACACAAGCTTCTCCCTGTCCTCTCTCATTTAAAATTCATGTTCTAATGTCAAAAATAAAACCACGCTTCTGTCATTCCTGGGGCAGGAAGGAGTGAGGTACAGAGCCATCAAAGGTAAATGTTGTGACACGATGCAGTTAGGGAACAGTGATGCTAACGTGATGCCCAGTGAAAACCCGTGGATATGATGTTGAATGCTCAGAGCCATCGAGGTTAAACCCAGTTTAAAGGTTTGTCTTCTTGGGGCCGTTCCTGCCCTTTGTCCCGCAGCTCTCATTGCCACCCTTCAAGAGTGGCTTTAAAATGTCATTGGAGAGCATCATCTTGTCACTTTGTACCTGCTACAGGAAAACTGAAAATCTGGCCTTATCCTGGCAGATGTTTGAGGAATTAGATCTCATAACTATTTGTTATATTCCAAACAATTTATTTTAAAAATTCCATCACCTAATGTACATTTGCTGCAGAGGTTTCCTGCCCGTTCTGTTAAGGAAAGACCAGAGCAGGACCCTGCTGGTGGAACCAGGGTGTGTACATGGTGAGAGACTTTTTCTAAAGCTCTTGGTCTGCAAACTTTCACTTGGTCAAAAAATGTTCCTTTGGGGGTGGATTTGAGTAACCCAGTAAGATGCAGGGAAGTGCCAGTCTGTGTTAGCGACTGACACATTTCTCTGTTACTTCACAACAGGGACTGGTACCAGTCCGCACGGCTTAATTCTGGTTTAGTTCCAGGTTGAACCCCGCACGGTGCTGCCGGCAGCTGGTCTGAGTCAGGGTTCAGCTGGGAGATGTCGCGGGATACGTGCAATCACCCCTAATAGCTGTTAACTTGGGTCACTTACAAACATCCTGCGATTGCCACCAAAACCAGACTCTAACTAGAAAAATAATTCATTACTTCAACGGAACCAAAACCAAAGCTGTCACTGTGAGCGAGCGTCCTTCCAGAACTGGTGCTGAGCCACTGTTAACTGTTGGTTTCACTCATCAGTTCTTAAAATTAGCCAAGTTGCTTGCGAGCTCCGGCCCTAGGCTGTCAGCTTTGGGGACAGGAACTCAAACAAGACTTTAGGAGCTTTATGGAAATGCAAGAAATTGAAAACAAGCATTCTGGGTTTTTTTTTCACTCTGTACTCGGCCGAGAGCAGCATGGCAGGGCCCAGGGCAGGTACTTGGTGTGAAAATCTGTAAAAATCTGAAACTACTTCTTTACCCAGGATTCCAGCTCTGAAAAGTGAGATGGATGGAAGGCGGCTTGTTCCCTGAGCTGCAGTTGCAGATTGTGTTGCTTTCCCGCTACTTACTGAGCCTTCCCCAAACATTTTCTGCATTTCAGTCTTCATGCAGCCTGACGCGAGAGTTCCTGTTTGCGATGGGAAATGATAATGGCTGGAAGCATATTTAAGGCTGAGACGAAAATACCAGCTTATCTGGCAGCAAGCTGTCACTGTTTTCAGCAGCACACGGTTCTCTCCCCGTTTGAATTATATCTCTAGTGACTTCCCGTCCTCCTCCTCAGAAACCTGTTCTTCATTGGACAAAATGTCAGGAATTAAAAAAATGGGGAATGGCAGCCCCAGGGAAGGGGGGGGTTCAGGGAGCTGCTGTTGTCTGGGAAACAGCTCCAGGCTCTCCGGGGCAGCTCCTTTTCCTCCATGCTGGTGACTGGGAGACAGGAACTGGACAAGAAGAAGTTAAGCTAGACTTCTGGAGTGGAAAACTGGGCTGCAAGTTCCCTTTCCCCCCACTGCACGTGTTGATGGGTTGATGCTGGGATATTAACATCCAGCATTTCTGCTCACAGAGGCTTACACCAGTTCTCCTCCATTCTTTATGCACAGTCACAGTTTTACAGATGGAGAAATTAAAATGGTTTTTAGGTAAATGTTACCGAACAAATGAGGCAGCAACATGGATTTTGTTACCGTTAACAACAGCTGAACAGTACCAGTACAAGATGGTAAATGTTTGATTCCCGTTTTCCCCAGCAGAAAGCAGCTCCCCCACAAACCTGCTCTGAATCTGCTTTGCAGTACAGTATTCTCGCAATGGTAATTTAGAATTTATATGCAAATGCTGCATAAATAGATGTGCTGAACATTATTAGCAATCTTAAAATTCCAGAAGCACATTTCTAACATCTAGGTTAAAAAGATTTTTTGGAAATCTGTATACATATATATATGATCCAAAACACAGACGTAAGGGAGCATCTGAAGCAGGATTAGAGGCCAGAAATTAAAAATGTATTCCTTTCCTCTATTTATAAATTATGACTTCTGAAAAAATAATTTTTACTAGAAAGTAAAAGCAAGAAATGGGATGTTACACCCTTACAATTCCATCCAGCTGCCCTGAGTCTGAGATGGTGCAACAGCTGCTTGGATTTTACGTCAAAGAATCTGCTCCAGTGTATTTTCATCTTCCTAAGCACTTTCCCAGATATTTCTGGGCTGTGAGTCATTTAAGACTAATAGTTGCATTTTAAAAATGACTTACAGCTTTGTCACCAAAACGGTGCATTCAGAGCTGCGCCAGCCTGCAGCATCGTAAAGCTAATTTACAGATTTTACAGCTCGGCTTTTGCAGTCTCCCTGGTTTACATTAAAATCCTTTAAGCCACAAGGAAAGGAACCCTGCTCTGCAGATTGAAATTCAAACTTCATTTACCAGTGCAAGTCCCATAAAACCAAGATGTACTCCCACAAAAATGTTATTGGCCTTTTTGTCAGCGATGAAAGGTGCCGGGACAGTTCTCTCGCAGCCGGGGACTGTTCTTGGTGAGTCGGTATTTTTGACTCTGGCACACCTCACTTTCAGTGGGTTATGGGAGCAGCTTATTCAGCATAAATCACTGAAACGGGGATCTTGTAGGGCTGCATGGTGCTGCTACCAGACTCAAGGTCCATTCTTTTCTCACGGGACAGACAGTGCTGATGAGAGTTTTAAAACATTAACTGACCTATTCCAGAGAATATTTGCCACTACAAAAAATACAGTTTATGATACAGTGAAGCTAAGACAAGGGAGGAACTGTTGTAGACTTCTGTTCATTATTTGAAATTATTTTTTCCAGCCTATTTCTGCCTAAAAAAAAAAAATTTCAGCAAAGGGCTGCATTATTTCCTGGGTGGTAATGAACTGAGTGGAAACCAGGAAATTATTTCTAAGTCCTTAACAACTGTGAACGATGTGAAGATCTGTTTTTCTAGCCTTTCTGAACCTAGCAAGCTCTCCCAGTTTTTCCACAGCAGTAGAGATGGTTAACGTTATTGACTGAGAACCTTTTCCATGTTAAACCTGCTGCAGAGTGCTTTCTAGGGGCTGTTCGTTGGTGGTACCTGCTTGGGTTAAATTACTCTCTTGACCCCATTCCTGCCTCAGAAGAGGCTGCCGGGGTTTTCCGCAGCAGCACACACATCCCTTCTTGGGTATGGAATGACTGTCTAGCTAAAACTCTCAAGTTTTAAGTAATTTTAACTTAAAGGATTCCAGAGCAAATACAGTAACCAAAACCAGCAGGTATATAGCACACAATACCTGTAGCAAGACATGAAACCCAACGTGCAACCCAACGTGGCAAAAGACCAGGAATCATCTTCTAGCAATGCACAGTCTAGCTCTTTTCTCTCATTGCCAATAGTAGCATAAATGGTAGCAAAAATCTCCTTTCCAATATGGACAAAAATAAATAAATCACTCAGATAAAAAGATCACTTAGAGAATCATTTGATAGCAACAGCGTCTGACTGCAGAAAGCAGAACCGATTTCTGCTCATTGCCGCAAGTAGAAGAAGAATCTGTCAGTATCCGTGTTCACTGTTCTGTCCCAAACCGAAATAAATGTCTAGGAATTTGCCACTCTATTTTTGTATTAGAGGTGACTAGTACAGATTCTACTCGTGTTTCTTGTCTGGGGCGTGGGTGGGGGGGTGTATTGTAATTTTCAAGCTATTGCAAAAGCTGCTTTTACATAAGCCGTTCAGTTGTACCCAGTAACTGGTTTGTGCTTTACGGGGGAACCCCGGCCAGCTGGGGTTCAGTGGGCAGCCTCCTTGCCTTGCTGTCACCGGGTACCTAGAGCTGGAGTCACTTGTGCAAACTTAGCTGAGGGACAGGGAGCCTAGGGCCCCGTCCCTGCTCCGTCGTGCCGTGTACTGTACTGGTGAGATTAGACACCTGCTGTAGAGCCGTGGTTTCGTCAGCAGCTGCTTCGTGTGTGCCCCCAGTGTGATGACCTTGGTTGAGAATGTACTCCTGCAGATCTCAGAGGATGTCGAACCCCTGTGTTATCTGGTCTCTGTATATAAACACATGTATCTAATCCCAAAAGGAAACGTGTAGCACAAAATGAAGCTCAGGGTGTTCTGCACCGAGCCTGGTTCAAGGTTTTTCTGGTGCAGCAGGAGGGGGAAGACACGGATCTAACAGCAGGTGGATCTGCTGCAGAGAACAACCCTGTTTCCAAACAAATCCTCACTTAAAACTGCCTGAAGCTTTGTTTTGCAGTTTAAAAAATGTAAGATCTGCTTTTCCCCATACTGAAATTTGGGATATCAACCTTATGGTTTTATCTGTTAAAGCAGTTCCTTCAGCTTTCCCTGGTTTGAGCCCTGAAGTCAGAGGGGGAGGGAGGAATATTTTCACAGGAAGCTGTAGACTTGAGCATTCTTCCCTCTTTATATCCAACCCCCAGGTGCCATGCCCATTACTGACCCTCACAGAGTTCCCTGGTGCCGGCAGTACACACATGTACACACACACACACACATGTACACACACACACACACATTTCTGGTGTATATTTGGGAACGATGCTGCCGTCACATAATTTCTGACCTGGGAGGTGTGGCTGCCTCCTCTCACCTCTGACTCTGCTGATCTCAGCTATACCTGGGTACAAAACCACTGGGTGTAACCGTTTGTTAATCCGGATGAAGTACAACGCGATGCGGGTCGGTCCGGTGAGATTTAACACGCTTTACACACGAGCAGAGCGAACTGAAAAATCACCATTGCATTCTCAACGCCCAGAACTTTTGAGCAGCCTTTTGGTGAACAGGTGAGGGGGAACTTCAATGAGATCAAATAAAAAATAAATAATAATCTTTTTAAAAAGAGAAAAAACACAAGTATGGCTCTAGAGAGACCTATTTTCTCTTCTGCTCCTTTCTTTTGGCAGTGTATTGGTTCTGGAAAGGTTGGTTCTTGCTCATTTGACTGAGCATCTTTCCCCCCCCCCCCCCCTCGCTTCTCCCCCCAGTTTCAGTGTGTTTAGAACTGAAGAAAGAGCAGAGGTTTGAATGCTTTCTTTAGGATGAAGCTGAAGGAGTAGAAAAGAGAGACAGAAGGTTAAATAAAAAGCATGGCCTCGGCTTCATACCACACTTTCTGTGCCTTGTTCTATCGATGTAAATTCTGAATGTTGTACAGTAAAATACTTGGGAAAGACTCCTTGGAAAAGGCTGCACTGGCTTCTTTTTTCAGCACATGTACATATATAAATATATATATACATATCTATATTTGGTAATGCCAACAGCTGTGTTATATTGTACTGGAAAAGTAATAATGGACAGTTTGGATGTTTTATGTAGAGTTTGCAAAAACTGTATGGCTATAGCCTTTTGAAGATAAATGTACAGACGTAAATTACTGCATATCGGTTATTTATGAATAAAGAGTCTTTTACTGACATCATAGATTCCTGGATGATGGCACATTAATTTTTGTGATAAAACAAATGTTCTGATAGGAGTGCTTTGGGATGCTTCACTGGTTTTATAGCGAGCCTTGTACGGCAGTTTATGCTGGAAAACTGTGTACTGGACACCTTTTTCCAGAAAACCTACAAAATCTACAGGACTAGGACCAGAATGGAAGTTTACCCGTTACTGACAACACTGACAATTCAAGGGTCTCATCCCGCCATCATACCAGTCTGAACTACAGCCCAAAGGACACCAATCACAATTACATTCTACCCAAGACGTTATTTAAGGTATTTCACTAAAATGTCTCATTTATTTGTCTGAACATGTGTACAAACCCTACCCCAGGACTAGGACATCTTTGTCTTTTGCCCCACAAAAGCAACATCTTTTATTCTGCTTTTTGCAAGACGCAAACCCCTCTGTATGTACACCCTGACAATTCCCTCTGAAACGCCGATAGCTCCACCGCTACGTCCAACATGGGGTTGCACCTTGAAGCCTGGATCAGTACGAGTTCAGTGCCATTTATGGGTAAATGTAATTTTTTGATTAATCACAGGCTTTACTGAGACGCACCAGATGAGACTCATTGTCCTGATTAATCCTCCCCTACAGCTGAGCTCATAACCTTAGATCCCACTTAGAGCAGCACCATCCTCTCAGCAGACAGAGCCTCGCCCTGCAATCAGACGTCTCTGATTACGGAGGAGCTATCGGCGACAGCGGGAAGGTTGCAGGGGAACACGAGGATCCTCTCGCTTCGCTTTTCCATGTGTGCAGATACCTGCCTGTCAGCACTGTGGGGAGAAGACACGGGCAATCACGGGCTAGTTTGGGTGGGAAGGGACCTTAAAGCCCACCCAGTGCCACCCCCTGCCCTGGGCAGGGACCCCTCCCACTAGCCCAGGTTGCCCAAAGCCTCATCCAGCCTGGCCTTGGACCCCTCCAGGGATGGGGCACCCACAGCTGCTCTGGGCACCCTGTTCAGGGGCCCTTGGATTAACCCAGAGCAATGCTGCGGGTTCGGGGTTTGGTTTTAGTGATTCAGCAACTGTCGGCCGTGTTTCGCTGTCTCACGAAGAGCGATACATACCCCCCCCCCCCTTAAAATCCTTACCACAGCCATCCTCACCCGATGCTAGCGTTACACAAACAAAGACACAAAGGTGAGAGAAAAGCTTCAGCTTTCTGCTAGACACAGGACACGGCCCTTTTCCCAAGGATTGGATCCACTCTCCAGGTACCGCTGTGCCACATGAACACGGACAATTAAGTATCAACTCCAAATATGTCAGTGTGACAAAATGAGAATGTGGATACGGCACTCGCCTTAAGTGAGATGTTACAACGTGTGTTACTAATACAGACATAGCAGGGGACGCCAGGACGAGCTGTTGTAAATCGAGATACCCTTCAAACACATTACTACACACCTTTATCATCCAAGGTCTCTTAACTCTTCAGAGCACTGAGAGTCTTTCTTGTCCAGCGACGAGTACCTCAGAGGCTGGATGTGTGCCTGTAACACAATCACCGAGTTGTTATTGATACCGCTGCTGTGCCAGGCACACTGTAAGAACTGCTCTGCTCTTCTTACGGGGCCAAGGAGGCTGAAAAAAACAACCCGGCGGAGGCAGTGTCTCGTGATTGCATTTGGGAGATAGGACCAAATGACAACTGCCAGTGAATTATGTGTAACAAGCAAAACACATCATTAGCGTGGCGATTTTACATATGAATAAATCATCAGCTCTTAAAAAATACATTCTGATGAACCCAGAGTTCAAAATAAGCTTTAAAGGAGGCCCCTTAAAAAGTTCAGTTCCTTGTATCAGAAATATTAAAAGTGTTTTGTTTTGAATCATAGTAAAGCACACTCCGCTGTGAATGAGGGCTCTTGGTTCTTAATCATGCCTGCTACAGGGATAATTTTTGCAGAATTAATGAGAAGAGTAGCTGAAGAGCAGCTAGTGAAAGCAATGCAAGAGCTCAGAAATCCTCGGGATGGAGAAAAGTAACACTGGCTTTCTGGGAGTGTATAAAAATAAAACATTGTCATTTACTGAGATCTTCCAGTCTCGCTGTACCACTGCGGGGAGCTCCGTTCCGTCCCGCCAGCAGAACAGCCCTTTCTGTGCGGGGTTGGCTCTAGAGGCAGAAACATCAACTGATGGGGGAGAGACTACGCTGGGAGTACCTGTGCACGCACACACGCACCAGCCCTCCAGCCTTGCCTGGGTAGCAGGTATTTCTTGTGCCAAAAACCCCCAGGACAGGCAGGATGACAGTATTTTCCTCCCTCTTTAGTGGGATAACCAGCTCATTAAATCTTCACATGAAGGTTATTTTATTATGAAATGACAGATTTAAAGATTTACTTCCCCATTCTTCACCTGCCTTCTCCCTTCTGCTTATTCCTTTGCATTTGTTAATGGCCTTTCTCTTGTTATATAATCCTGTCAAGAATGTAAAAATATCTCTCAGGACTGCTCATTTGGTCTAAATCATTCCGGCTGTACTGGTGACAGGAGGAAGTGTACACGCCACGGCTGATGCAGGGAAGGAGCTCTGTCCTGTGCTCCAGTAATTGTCACTGCGTGATAAGAAAGTGCAAGATTTAATAAGGTCATAAAACAGAATGGCGTGAGCTGCCGTGATAGGTATTTTTTTCATTAACATTCAGAAAATCTGGATTCAGTAGTACAATAAATTACAGTAATTGAGCAGAAATGACCCAGTGGATTATTCAACACTTTCCAGCAAGGCGGTGACAGCAGCAGGGCTGGGAGCACCTCTGCCATCACAACATGGGGCTGCAGGAAGAGTGGTGAAGCCCCTGTTCTGAACGTTCATGGGGAAAAAAGAACTTAACGGTTTTGCTGCATACAAATGAATGAAAATTTGACTTACGAAAAGGTGCTGTGATTTTTTTTTTGTTGCATTTTGTCCTTCATTAATTACTTTTTTTTAAAAAATACTCTCTGCCATCTAACACACTCGGAGAAAGCTCTACACCAATAGCAGCCTCCTTAAAACCCTGCAACACCGTTCACTGAGGTTACAGATGTGTACAAAACGTGGATGTTGGTCTTCAAAAAGTGTTTTCCCTCTGATACTCCTTGAAGAATAAGTTACACACTGAACAGACTGTCATTTTTCTAAACAGGTGAATAAACCACTCTCAAATATCCTAGACCACCACCTCTTCTATCCACGGTTATTGTAATCCCCCAGCACCCGGTGCTATTACGCACGCAGAAGGCAATGAGGCCGGCAAAGGTTATTGCCAGGGACACTGGGATGATGAGGGGCTGCCAGCGCAGGAGACTAACCTCGGGCTATCTGAAATTGAAATTTTTGGTTAAATTAATAACTCAACATGAGACCAGCCGGTAATGCTGTCTGTCCCCTGCAGGGCTGGAAATGTCTTTTGACATTAATAAAAAAGGGGAGGGTGTGTTACCTGTGAAGACACAGAGGAGCAACCCACTCGGCTGTGCTGATGCTGCGGAAATGGGGGAGGTGGGGAACACAGGACAGGACCCCCTCCTTCACTACTCAACGAGCCAAGTCAACACTCCCGCTGGCTGCGGGCAAGTTGCAAGAGGAAGCTAATAACGTCCTCCGTCCTTCCCAATACTTTCAGGATTTTTTTTTACCACTTACAAGGAAAATTGCCTCATTATCCTCATTATTATTCATAACAGCATGAGAAATTTTCTGAGGTATTTCATAGAGCAGATTTAAAAAAAAACCCTGCTCTCAGACCTGAAGAATTTACAGTCTCATTTGCACATGCAGCTCTAGGTCAGAGGCACAAACAGCATCTACGAGGATGGGTGAGGAAAGACAAGGATGAGAGCAGCACCCCACAGTTCATTTGCTGTTTCCTTGCACAAAGCCGGGTGCAACGTCGGGCTGAAGTGGTGATATCCAGACACCCGAGACAGATCTCTCTTCTTTGAAGAGATGAGGAAGGTAATGGGTGGAGAGGAAGAATGTATTAATGAACAACATGGAGAACACTGAAATATTAAGCTGGGAGCAATTCTAAATGGCCAACACTTGCAAAATTTACAGGTTTACCTACAGTCCTTTATCCAGCGAAAGAGCCTGAATGAAACACCACACAGACATGAGCAAGGACAGACTTCTGATAAATAAGAGCAAAACTGAAATAGGTTTTCTCTTTTCTTTTTTAAAGCCATGAAAGAAAGGAAAATGAGAAACAAAAGGAAGATTAAAACCACTCATAGTGAGTGTCAGAAAACCGCGATATAGTGAAAGCTCCATCCACTGGAGCAAATGCGAGAAGCCACGAGAAAACGAGCTGAGGAACTACAGCATGAGTGACAGGAGGAGGGATTCACCGGGAGAAGGTATATGGCATCCTATTAATTTTCCTTTGGAAGAAGTCTGTGGGCACATCTATCGGATCTTGCGTTGGTCAGACTCGTCCCAAAGCTGTGCGTGGCCACGGCTGCACTAGCACACCCCGCTGCTTCTGCAACGGTCTGGAGTCCACCAGCAAACATCCAGGCTGGGGATATTTGGAGGCAACTCACCCACGTGAGCCTCTGAGTCTTTACTATGGTATGAGTAGGGGCCACGCTCCCACCACAGCCAGCAAAGGGCTCTCGCTGCTTTACAGCCACTCTGCCGTTGGCGTTTGCAGCATCACGAAGCAGCCAGCTGCCGTCTGCAGGACAGCGTGTGCGTGGTCTCAGAAGGCTCACTCATCATTCTCTCGGACTTTAACAGTGTTCATGGGCTGTTCAGGATTAATGAGGCAAAAGTCCTCATCAAGAAGCAATTTAAGAGTACATTGCTAATTCCACAGCGTTCTGTAAATGAACTAATCCAATACTAGTTGACCTTTTTATTTTGGGGGATGATTTGTGTCGGTATTTTCCCCGCGCAGTGCCCTCAAGCAGTGACAATTTGGAAGGGCATTTCTGACCCAATGACTGAAATCAATCATGTTACAAGTAAGATGAACACACAAGTCAGGAGCAATGCACTTTAAAAACGTACTGCTCGAAGGACAGCAATCACACCACTGAATCATACTGGCTTTCCCAGTAAGCGTAGCTGACTTTTAGGTATTTATGTGTCTTGCAAACATTTTCCACTAAGCTGAAAAACTTCCACAGTTTAGTCTGTGGAACTCAGGAGGTGAAAAAACATTTTTAAATTGAGAGGAGATTTAAAAGCTATTAACCATATTTTTCTTTCTTTCTTAAAATACATGTAATGTCACGCTCCACAGCCTAGGTGATGGTGGGCTGGAACGGGGGGAATTGCTGCCCTGACCCATTGTGCACATTCACACAGCTGGACAAATCTGTAAGAGCCACATGAAGAACACTCAGAGGAACTGGGACTCAAAATACATTATTTCTAACCCCCGTTCAGCCATAGAACATGTGAATGACTTGAGCAACTTTCTCCTAAGACGGAACATTTTCCTACATCACAAGAGTTTAACAAGCCAAGACCTCGTGTCATAGACACGTAAAAGCACAACTGTACCGCCCTCCTTTCATGCAAAGCTTACACTAGGTTAAATGCATTTATTACTTCCGAACTTCTCTGCTCATCCATCAAGCTAAGAAATAAAAGTGAAAAGTTTAAATGAATCGTTTTTATTCACTTGCTCATAGCTGTTCTCTGGGAAGCCGTTATCAGACTCCACTGGAGAACAGCCTCTTGCAATAGTCACATCAGATTCCCGCTCCTTGAAGACTTACCCAATGCAACAGCCACATCTCCTTCTGCCTTCCTGCTTTAATTACACACACTGTCTGTTATGAAACCTTGTCGTGTTGTCACAAGTGGCCTCTGCACTGAACTTTGCCTTGTCAAGACAGCTTTACCATTCATAAATATTTCAATGAGAACCAAAGACTGCTTATGAAAGATTGATTTCTTACAGTTCACTGACCCTTCCTTCGAGGCCTTTTATTAAAATTAGAGCAAACCCATCCTAGAAATCCGAGCATTAATTGTTAATATTACAGGCTCCTGAAACACAGGGTCCCCAAGGAACAGAGATGCTCTGCTGGCTGGAAGTGATACAGCACGGTGGAAATGAAAGGCCATCAACAGAGTTTAAATATGTTAATTTTCACATTCACAACTAAACTGAGGTCTTTAATGGACTTTAAATTAAATCATACAGGTTGAGTGTTTTGGAGGCCTCTTGTCAAAATTTGGTTTGGAAAATTGAACAGCAACCAGTCGGATGTCTGGGCACCCAGGAGGTTTGGCCGAGCCCCCGGCTGTGTTTCCAGATTCCTCAGCCAAGCACAGCGCCGGACGCTGCCTCTGCCTCGGCCAGAGGCAGGAGATCAGATGGAAGCCGTGCAGGGAGGTTCTCTTTAAGACCTGACTTCTAACAGCTGGATCTGGTGCCTCATGTATTTCAGCATTTTAAGTAACTACAACTTGATCAAGGGACCCCTGGGCGAAATTATTTCCAGAGGTAAATTTACTGCAGAGAAAAAATAGAAAAAAAGGGAAAGGAAGTAAAGAGAAAGGCTCTCGGGTCTGTAAGCAGCTCAGCCCCAGAGTCCTGTTTCCCAAATCACACTGTGCATACAGGTTATTTCTTTTCCAAGAAAACCTCTGCTATAATCCTGAGAATATGCACGTGCCTCAAGGACAAGCCTCAGCAACATATTCACTTGGATGTTTTCTTTTGGGTACATTTCTGATCTACTGGGACATATTTATCACCATCCATATAGGCAATTTAGGACAAGCATTAAAAAAAAAAGAAAAAAAATAGAGGCTTATAACATGTTAGCACTGTTAATTGCACTTGGGCCCTTTCCCACCATTTTCTTCTTAGATTAAGACAGACTTAAAGCACCCTCTGTCTCTTTGGGGCACCACCCACAGAACACATTAATTAAATTACTATGGGGGCTTCTTGTGAATTCTGGGCACAGTTTATTAGCACAGGGCTGCACATAGTTCACTGTCTGCTGACATATTAACACTCTTCCCATCCCTGAACCCCTAGTACACCCTATCATAAGCACATCACAAATATTAGTTAATTGAACTTTGCTAGCCTGGAAAGGAGGGCCACCAGATGAATGATCCAACAGTTAAAGTGCTAATTTGAGGCCGGGATAATCTATTTTCATGTCCTTGCTCCCTCTTGTCTCCTGGTTGTTATATTAAATCTTAAGCAAGGTACATGGCCTTTCATTAGCTCTGCAAAACAGGAGCATCACAAGTGAGCTCCCAAGGTAAATACTTTAAATGATAAAAGCATTCAGAGTTGCTCAGAGTAGGTCATATCAATGGTCATTTAAATATTTCAGACAGGTAGTTACTACATGTGTCTACAGACAGTGATCTCCGAGAGGAAGATATTAAAGGATTTGCCAAACACCACACAGGAATAACCTGTTATAGCTAGCAGCAGAACCCCCTTCTCCTGTGTCCTATCCCTTTGCAAAAACAAATTCAAAAGCACACAATTTGGGGGGAAGTACGTATGCTTCTCTAGAAAAAAAAAAGAAAAAAAATACACAAAACAAAACCCCACTAAATTTATGGCAAAAAAATACACAGTATCTTACTTCTCACCATTTTTAGAAGTGTCTCTTAATTACATAGTGTAGTTGCAAACTATAAAAAAAATACAGAAAAAAATCAGATAACCCCCTGGCAACTTCCCGGGTTCTCAGCAGGTGCTGGGTCATCATTTCAGTCCCAGTTAAAACTCTGCTGCAGGACCTCTGGAACCAACCCACTCAGCGTTTTCCAGTATTGCAATTAATTCAACTGAGTGAACTTCCAAAGGTATGTTAAATGGTAATGACTTGGGTCATTAACTTTAACAATGTCAGCGTGTTCGCACCATCATATTTACTACAATTAGCATGCTTATTATTTAATTGTACGCTACACACAAAAAAAAGGCTTTCCATCTACAGTGAACCTTACAATCCTGAAAAATATCAGTGACTCAAAGTCAGGTGCCTACCTGTATGCTTCCCCCCAGCCACATATAAAATAATTCTTCTAAACTGCATAGTAGCCTACCTCCTTTTGGAGAAGGTGAGAAAAGCAGCAGAGATGTACAAACAGGCCACCTCACCGCAGTAGGACTACAGGTAAAAATAATACAGGATTTCCTATCTAGGAAAGCAAAGTTTAGTTAAGGAAATAATCCTCACAATGGCTATCTATATACAAGATCATCTTTTTTTCTCTGACTTGGAGCGATTTCAAGAAGGAATATCACACTCATGCTGAGCTGCTGGGACTAGCAGCAGACAGATCAGAGAGGGAAGGCAGGAAGGCAGTACTAATGTGAAGAACACCGGAGGAGACAGCAGAGGTTACAGATCATTTCCTTTCTTCTGGCTGGGTGATCCCGATATCCAGGTGAATATACCGCACGCGTTATTCTGTCACCGACCCAGCACCTAAAACCTGAGACATCAAACCCTGTCCATTCGTGTACAAATGTCAACTGTCCATGAGTTAAAAGTGTTCTTTCAATCCTAATCTGTCACTGTTCTGATGTTCCAGCATCTCCCATTCTCCAGACGCCACTGCTGCCCAGAGCTCTGCTGTTCTCCGGAACGGCACGGCGGCTGAACACACGGATCAAACCCAGGGTGTTGCTGCGGGTGAAGGTTCCGTTATTTCCCTGCATAGGAAAGTGCTACCGAACGAGCACAACAGCAAGAACAAAACCCCCAATGTAGTCATTAAGTGCCTGGACCTGAGGAAACAATCCCATACACCGCGGAACGGCTTAAACCGAGTCAACTCCGTGAACCAACACCTTCCCTCCAGACACCGAGCAGCTGGCAGGAGCGAGCTCACCGCCCGCTTTGCCCACAGCATCCCGCCGGTATCTTGTCAGCAGCACGAGAGTAACAAATTGCATCTGCTTATTTCTGCTGTTGTCTTTAAGGTGCCTGCAGATGATTGTTTAAACTTGAATCCTCTTCTCCCTGCAAGTACATCCGAGCGCATCCACGCGCTCTGCGGGTCTGTGTCTGTGAGCACCCTGGGCACTGTCAGACGTGCTGCGGATGCCACGACAAATCAAACGGGATTCCCGCAAGCCACCTATGAAGACAACTAGCAACTGTTGAGCAGACGTGATAGTCTCGAAGTTTGCTGTATTTTCCTTTGTAACCTCAAATGTGTAAAGTGGATTTATTTTCACAAATTCATTCAGTGGTTATTAAAACCACTGCCACTCCTACCAAATAAGAAAGTGGCTTTACTGAAGAGACAACGCCTTTCAGCTCAAGTCCCTAGGCTACATCCCAAATGGAAGAGAACAAGAACACTACAACACAGTTCTAATCCGTCATTGAGGAGGTTACGTATTGAGAGAACCCCGAAAGGACAGCGAGGAACCAGGAATGGCAGAGAAATCTGGAGGAACTGAAGTGGCAGGTACTAAACTCCTGATCCTGGGGGAGATGGACTCAGGTCAAGTTAAAGAAAAGGCAATAAACTCGTGACAGCATGTTGCAGTGACTATCAATGAAATGGCCAGAGCTGTTCAAAGAAAAATGCATCAAGACTCGTGTCCCACAAATTAATTCACCACAAGCCACCAAGCACCTCTAACAGGGGATATACCTCAGCAATGGGCAAGACCTTAGCTAGAGAGTAACGGGCAAAATAATCCTCCAAAGAGCCCCTGAACAATTCATCTTTCTGCTCTGGGTTCCGTATGTTGCCCACTGATTAGCTTGTTTCATAGTCACGAGGAAAAGCACCATAAAACATGTTGAGGGATTTTTTTTCCTTTTCCCAAAGTAACACGTAGTTGACACCCATTTAAATATTCAACAGTGCGAGTGTTCTGCCGTTTAGTCTCATCACGTTGCTACACTGCGGAAACACTGGCTCAGTTCACCTCTTAGATTTCCCAGCAGAAATAACACAAGTCTGGTGTGAACTGAACATTTGTGATAAGCAAACTTCCTCCTGCTGTTCACAAGCTGCAACCTGAATACAGTCAGCAACACACAGCCTCCTCGTTTTTCCGAACGGCTGTTGCTTTCATGCCTTTGCAGAGATCAAAAGCTTAATGCCTGCGCCCTTGCTCTCTCATTTCCTAAATTCTGTCCCTAAGAACAACCATTACGTTAGACTTGCAACAAAAACTTGGAGTGAGACATGGGGCAGAGGGCAGGAGAGCTAATTCTGACTATTCCAAAATGCCAAAGAACAAAGAAAATCTCCAGGACCTAGCACAAGAAACAGTGCTGGTGCTTACACACAAGCACAGGAAAGCACCATGTCTGCTCCTGGAAACATCTGTCACCTCAAGTCTCACCAGCAGGGACTGTTATTGCTGCGTTAGGCTGACATCTGGCAGAGGGGTTGGGATAAAGGGGAAACGGAGCAGAGTGAGAAGTTGCCAGGAAGATGTCATCAATTCATTCCTCTGACACAGAACCAAGCTTGTCATTAAATGTCAAGTGCTGGATTAACAGCTGGAGGGGACCAAATCCCTGTGCCAACCTCTAGACTCTCAGCAATGTATGGTAAAATTCCTCCCCCAGAAACACTGCCTCTGAACGGCAAAGGGTTTTTGCCCTGGTTTCAATACGGGGTTGGACTGACAGTGGACACTGAGATAACCACACGCTGCTGTTACCCAAAGCGACTCCACGTAACAGAGCTGAAATATCACTTTGCGTTTTCACAAGTGTGAGCCAAAGGACCAGAGTGCCTCACCTGTACCTTACGTACGAAACTAAGACCTGGCTTTAGATGCCACAGCAGGCATTCCTGATCTGGGTATGAAGTGCCTGTCCCCCATCAGTCCTAGATCAATCCTTCTGGCCTTAAATCGGGAAAAGAAAATCAGAACAGAAAACTCACAGTTGAGTGGGGGAACTCAAAGGCCAGAGGAGGTGGCACCTGGCAGTGAACACACACAGGATCTCCCTGCAGTTCAGAGATCACACCCTGTCCCCCGCCATTAAATTCAGGTAAAAATTTTCCACTGCCCTACAGAGAGTCAGATGGGTCCCTTCTATCTTCCTTCCTTCCCTGACCTTGTATTTTCTTCTAGGTGAAAGGAATAAACACCCCAGGAACATCGCAGTCCAGACACTGAGGCCAGCCCGAGGCAATGCTCCTGAACACAAATGCCAAGAAAATTAACATGAACTTTTTTTTCTTTCTTCCCAAACAAGGTACTCCATTGAAATTCCACATACATTTCAGCTAAGCACTCTGATGCTGGGTGACCTTTGTGTGACATTTTCTTTGCATAGTGCACCAGGAGAGACCAATCCACCCTTCAGCAGCTCCGTGATCCAGCAGCGGGGCCACGGCAGGGAACACTAAGGGCTGCTGCGATGGGTGTGATCCCTGCGGTACTGGAGGGCTCCTTAAATCGAAGCACAGAAACCGAGGAGGTGTGCAACTACAAGGTGTATATTGATCATTCGTTACTACACGAGCATAGCTCTACCCTGGGAGCATCCCACAAAGCCCCCGTGTTTATGGGATCAGGGCACCCACCCACCACCCAAAACAACTGCTCAGCACGGGTGACAAAAAGAGAACGAACAGGTTAACCCTACAGGCTAATAGCTTTGCCTATTTAATACACTTAACCTAGATTTTTCTTTTCTACTTCCAAACTAGTGTTAATGCCAACAAGCAAGTGATTATTCCCGTGCTTAAACCAGAAAGGAGGGGAAATACCCAAGCAGAGAAGACGGGTGCAGCAAACCTCAGTATACCCACCCGAGAAACAGCAGAGAGAATAAGTAAAAAGAATCCAGTTGCCAAAACTGTTACAAATCATAAACAGGTCACTATTTTGATAAGTTCTGCAGGATTCTTGATTTTAAAAATTCAAGATAATTAGGAAAATAAACCTTTATAGCAAGCTCTTACAGTTGTTTGTTCAGGGTTTTTAAAACACTTTTGGAAGTAGAATTATCTGCTTCAGAGACACTGAATCCACCAGTGGAAACTCTTGTACGTTACCACACTGTGAACATCTGACCTCCAACACTGGAAATGATGAAAAATTAATGGATCCAGATGTGCCAATCCTGCCAATGGACAGATGTTCATTTTACACACCATTTAGAAATCCCCAGTGCATTTGACTACATGATGATAGAATTACTAAATAATAAGAAGAAATGGAAAAGCTCTTACAAAGTGAAATCTGCACTTTTCTAACAAATGAAAATTCTCCTCTTGCTTCTGGAGTCCCTCTGTCTTCTTCAAGATTATTTTTTCTCTATGATGCTTGTCCAACTTTACCCTTTAAAGAGACACAGATAAAACTGTCCCCCGTCATTGTGTGCTTGTCGGGTCTAGAGAAGGTTTTACTACAATAAAACCACAACGTGCCCCAGTATTTAAAAGAGAGCTATCATCCTATCGCTATGTCATCTAGGTTCTGCGCCCAGAGCAATAGATCCCTGAGCAGAAAAGCAGCGGAAATAGCTGCTGCGTTACGTGTTCATGTGTTTGAGCTTTTACGTGAAGTGCAGGGTGCCGATAGCTTACCCCGGCTACACCTGCACACGGGGTATCTGTCAGGTGGCTTTCGCTGTAGGTTTTGGTTTTGAGGCTGCACACCCTGCACAATTTTACGTGCCAGCTGGGTGGGGCCACCCCAACCATCCAGTGATCGCTGCTTCGCATTCCGAACACCCTCCACCTCCCGTCCTCTTTGGGGAAGCTTTCAGTCTGCAAATGAGCATCTGTTTATGCGACACCGAACAATTTGTTACATTCGACTCTGAAAGCATTTTACTAAGGAGCTTATTTATGCTCGGTGCTTTGATAATGACTCTGATGAACAAACTTCCAGGAGCAGAGAGAGAAAATGGAAGATGATGGCGTTTGAACACAATTTCAAAGCTGACTCCACAAAGCCCAACCTTTCAGTAGCAATTCTGCCTTTGTTCCTTTGATTTTGCAAACAGTTGACAAAGGCAATTCCATTGACCGGGTGGATTTGATTAAAACCCGGTATTAACATGTTCTATGGGGGTCTCGGTTATCCATCCTTCACAACATAGGGTTCCTCCATCTCAGTCAGATAGCACAAATCCATCTTAGTAACGGAAATATCGACCAAGTTCTTGCTGTATCTTGTTTACTATCCGTCTTGTCTTTCATGTTGACTGGTTCCAACTACTTCAAAGAAAGAAGGTATAAGCAAGTTCTCCAAAAATCTCTCAGCTGCTAGTGCAAAGGAACACACCTATCAGACCACAAGTAAGGTGGAAGTTTCTCCTCAGGCCAGCAGAGCCCAGGGCTGGCTGTCAGAGCGAGAAACAGGAGGAACACCTTCAGCTTGTGGCAGAGCAGGGAACAGGCTGTCTCATGGATTATTCTGTTTGAGTGGAACTGCAGAGCTGGGAAGATGGAAGAACAAGCAGAACGCCCATGGCATGTTCCCACAGGGGAAGAGGAGATCTGCACGGACCGGGACCCATTTCACCGTCCTCCCAGCGCTGACCATGAAGAGTACAACCCAACGCTGCTCACTCGGCATTCACCGGGCCTTCAGTGGACATTAACGGCAAAGACTTATTTACACAGCTCATGGGGAACAACACAATGATTTATCAATCCCCAAAAGAAAGAAAAAGCCCAATTTCTCAGCGAAGACTGGAAGAGAAAAGGAGGGAAGGGGCAAATCCTTCGAGCATAAACAGATTGCACTATTTATACATGAAAATGTTTTCTGCATCTATAAACTTACCATGCCCAAGTACTTTAATTAATCGCAGTGGTTGCTATGGTAACCTTCCTAACTCAATTATAGATCTACAAAGAGGTGCAGTGTATTTATGACAGAGAAGCAGGTAACTCTTTTGCTGGAGCTGAAGTAGAGAGCAGCTATCACAAAAACAAAACCATTGTGCAGTCGCTGTCAGAAGGAACACGACAGATGCGATGGATTTTTGGCTTAATCACATCCGACCCCCAAGGTCCCAACTTAAATTATCCTACGATTCCACCCACTGTGTGTCCTCTTGAGGGCTGGTACAACAGGGAAGCATCATCAACAGATTTTTGCCAAAATAACTGACTAAACAAAGCTGATTTCATTGGCTCCATCCTGAGCTGAGCACAATGGCAACACGATAGGTGGAGAGGACGGAAATTCTGGTGAATTCTGGAGCTTTTGACAGGATGAGCAAACTCATGGAGCCTGCAGCTACTGAGGAGCACAGCATTCACAGGAGGCTGAGCAGCATGACATTAGCAGGTAGAGCTCGGCTACTTGAACCTAAAGATCACATTCTGCTCTGCTACAGATCTTCCCTCTGACACTGCAGAAATCCCAGTCTCTGCTGCGAGTACCTCGGTTCCCCATCTGTAAAACCAGACCCGTACTTCCTGACTGCTAAACAACCCAAAGAGCCAAAACTCACTGTCAGCTGCTCCAACGCAGAATGGATCAGGTCTGGTTTAAGGTTACTATCAGATTAATGATGCTGAAGGTTGATGGCCAGTTCTCTCTTCCAGCAAGTACTACAGGAGTTACCATCCACCTGCAGAGGCTGGGCCCTCCTGAGGACTCACAAAACCCTCATCGGCTTCCTGCACCACAGCGGACAAACACTCTGCATCACAACTGGAATTCTGCCTCCAGGGGTGATGGAGATGTTTCAAAAGCAGGTGCAGTGTTCCCGGCACTGAATGACCAACAGAAAAGGAAAGGCAGGAAAAAAGAAATGGCATTTCCTCTGAGCCTCACCACCTGAAATCTGAGGGCTGATAACCTTTACATCTATTATGGAAATCCATCCTGCCATGTGAACTGGGTTCCGTCTCTTCCATCTCTGCGTTGCTCACATCTTCATTTCTCTGGCACCTTTCGCAGGAGTGGACCCACATGACAGAACAGTCGCTGCTTTTCCAGCTCATGTGCCTGTCATCTGTTGTCCTAGATGTGACTTTTAGTCACTGTGACAAGATATTTTTTGCCCCTCTATGGATCCTGTCACATTAAGTGTCCTTTCCTCCCATTTTAGACGAAATGCCTTGTTAGGTATTTCTAACGATGTCTTTAGTGAGACACAGTGATATTTCCTACCCTCTCTGCCCCCATCCTTCAAGGTCACAGGCAGAGACTTCAGCTTGTTTCTTAAAGGTTAAATGCAAGTTCCAGAAGAGCAACTTAAATTCTGGAGAGCTAAAGCAGAAAAAAATCAGCCTTCAGAGAACACAATGCGGTTATGTGAGAAACAGTGAATATGAGTGATAAACTAGCAGTTGGAGAGGCTGGACAGAAAACAGCCGCTCCCTTTCTGAACAACAACTTTATCTCTTTGCAAACCAACTGCTGCTTTTTCATACATTTGTTTCGAGCCTGCCCTGTTCCGAGAACACTGCAGCCTGCAGAGCAGGAACTTGCCAGAGGCTTTTTATTTCAGCAAAGCCCCCACCAGCTGTGCCTGCCCTCTCTGAAGGATATGCAATGTTAACTCTTCAGAGATGGGTGTTTCCAGTCTGTCAGCCAAACGGATGCTTACTCAAAGTCCGAGCGTTCCGAGGTTCAACAGCATTTGCTCCCCTCTTCAACAGGCGCTTTAAATCCTACCTTCCTGCTCAGCTTTCTACACCCGTATTACTCTCTTAGGGCTGAAATTAGCCTAATTCAAAGGGTCTTATCCTTCAAGAAATATTTTCACTTCTTTTTCACTCTCTACTTATTCCTGTGCCCATCATTTTTAGCACCAGCCCTTCCAATTTACTGGGCTTACAAGAGATAACTGCATAAATTCATATGGTTTGCATACGTGATGGCATTCAGACTAGGTGAAACTATAACCTCTGCTGGCCTTCAACGCATTCAACCAAACAACTCTTACAGCAACAGCTCAGCTGTGCAACGCCTACACTTCAAACCACTGCAGGAGAATCTGAATCTCAAACCAGACTCGGAAATTCAGAATCTCAGTCCACTGCATTGACCCTGCGCACTGTGAACACTGACAGCAATCTGTCCGTTTGGTATCAACTTCTCTAACCAGGATCTTGCAGTATTTCCCTTGTAAAACACACAGAGCTATAGTAAATTTAGGCTGGGTTTACATACATCCAGAATTTTCTTCAGTCTATCAAGGCTCCATCTTTAAAAGTATTTTTTTGCTCTTCAGCTTTTGTACCCATGCAGTCCTGGTAATTGGATGTGATTTTTAGCTTGGCAGCATTTGCAGCAGCAGAGTCTGATAGGGAATTAATGCATGCCTCACTAGCATAGAGCAGTCTCCAGGGGCCTGGATTATCAGGGTTAGTTTAGCAGCTCGCTCCGCTCAGTACATTCTACACGACTGGACATCTCCAAGGGCCGGAAAGCACTGCTGAGGAATTCCAAAAACATCTTACTGGAAAACACAGCAAGACAAAGGCATTCTGTTTTCTTTATCACCGTTTGGTTTAAGCCATTAAAGACACAGAGCTACCCTGCTGCAGGTGTCACCTATGGGTTCAGTTATTTGTGCAAGTTTGGGGATGACTACAGGCTTACAGCTTCTTTCATTGACCCACGTGAGATTTCTCCTTATCAGCAAATTGATGACTCATTAGGATCACCAGTGAAAAGAGTTGTAGACACTAGGACCTTTCTATATGTATTTTCTATAGATGTGTAAATATCTGTATAGAAGAGGGACTGGGTTAAAATAGATAAGAAAATGGTAGACCAGACAGTTCCATTTCCAGTTCTCATTATTCAAGAGCAAGGGAGATCAGCGGACCAGAAAAAAAGAAAATGTATAAAATCTAGGAAATGTTCTTTCATGCCATGTGCTATTTGCTGAGAAGTACTAATCAGATATAAAAAAAATCTTAAAAGGATAAAAAAGCAAAACCAAGCTACATAATGTATGCACAAGAAAATTCTACCTGTGCACAGATTTAAGAAAAGAAAAATTGACCTTGCTTCAAGGTATAAATTGACCTCTAATTGATTAGGATTTTTCCTGCAAGCAGGTCTTAATTAAAAGTGCACAAAATCACTTTGCAACATAATTGTTAGTGGTATCCACTACTGGAGAAGTTATTAAATTAAAGCACCACCAAGCTTGATGGTGCCATATGGCCATTCCCATGCCACTAAAGAAATAACTTTTATACATCCAGAGTGTAACTCCATTCAAGTAACTGGTTGCTATTCTGCCCAGAAAAAACCAAACCTGGACAAAACCCCCCTGACGGCCCTCTACATACCTTCTTCATGGAAATTCTCAGACCCAGACAGAACCATGCAGTCCATAGAACTACACAAACAACAAGGAATGAAGGGATGCAGGACACTCACAGTGTAGGAGCTGTAAGGCTTGGTTTGGAACCAAACCCAGATGTGAATGGGATTTAAGAGTGACCCCTGCCATTCAACACTTTGGCTATGGATTGAACAAGAGACATACAAGCAGTGCTCTGAGAAGCCCAAACACAATCATTTCTGCTATTCACAGTTTATCTTTTCGGATTTTCTATCCTCCTCTTGCTCTGGTTCTTCTCCCAAGGGAGATGAGATGTGGAGAACAGCAGGCTGACCTTTAACACTGCTCTATCACTCACCTCCTTCAAGTCCTTTACAGAAGAGCTAATTAAACCTATTGTTCCCCCAGTACAATACAGAAAGCACTATTCCTAGCACTGGAGATCCAGTTCTCCTCCTAATTGCATCCTGTACAGCACATGCCAACAGCTCAGGCTGTCGAATCAGCCCTGCTTCACCAAGCAAAAGGAGCTTTGCCATTTCACACCAGCTGAGGTCACGGCTATATGGGGTCAAAGGGATTCCTTGGATGTACAAAATCATATAACACCTGCACAAAAGAACATTTTCCTCAAAGTGCTAGCACAGGAGAAACACCAGGCTGACGATCACCGCTGCTTACCACAATTTACTGACGCTAGTTCAGTTTCATCTGGATTGATGCAGTGAAGGTGCAAACACAGCAAGGTTTAACATCAACGTTAATAACACCAGTTATTAAAACAAACCAAGTGCAATGCATAAACCAGCGAGGATAGGCATGGAAGAGCAACTGGTGAATGAGCTTGGCAAGAACAGACACGGATTTCATAGTTCTTCCTCATCTCTCTCACACACACTCACTCCAAAGCTGGGCGATTACAGGAACAGATGTAGAGTTCTGGAAAGCCAATGAATCAATCCACAGTGAAATTACACAACCCATAAAAATCAATGGAACCACAAGATGTAACACTAGGGTATAAAAATCCTGCAAACAGTAAATAAAGCAAAGCCATGTTTAGGGACTGTCTTGCTATCTATGTCTAAAGTAGAGCTTGGACACACTGTCAGCACCTTGTAGCAAACTACTATCAAAAAATAAAAGCCTGCAAACCACGTAGGTGTCCAGATCTCTCATGTTCCCATTTTCCCCTTGAATGCCACATATCCGCAAATTTCCTTTATGTACCTTTGAGTTTCTGATTGCAGCACACACACCTAGTTCCATCTCCCAGAAAGGCCACCGCAGCATGACTACCATTTCCATCAGAAAGGAGAGGACTGGATGCCTGGCAGTCAGATCAGACCACAGACGGAAGATGTACGTGCTTTCAACTGCAACATCTCCAGTATTTCCAAATTATTACTTTAAATTCTGCTTTTTCTTTGTTCCCATTTCTTTTTCAAGACAAATGGAGAGAAAAGAGAACTGCAGCTGAATGTATATTTACAGAACACATTGATTACTCTGTTTGCTCACACTGCTTCTGGAAACCAAAATCAGACCCTTGCTACATGACCATGGCTACACAGCCCCACACAGGCAGCAGAGAAGGATCCCAATTTTCTTTTACTCCCAAAACCTAGACCAACAAATATTTAGTGTAATACGAAACTGAAGAGCTAAAGATTAGTAATATTGAACGGCCTCGATGCCACGTTCAGCTGCTGGCAATCTCTCTCCTCCTTCCAGCAAGGCTCCCGCTGTGTATATTGCTCAGGCACACTCCTATGCTCAGGCATGAGCCCGTCAAGAATGCAACAGAAATTCTGGATCCTTTTCTCATTATCATTTCATAAGTTGCAGGATTTAAGGCTTGTTTGTGTTATAGCTGCTGATGTTGAAGTAACACCCTAAAGCTTTCATAAAATTTTCAGAACTGCTATTATTTTTAACCTACTGCCAGAGGCAAATCTTCTAGCAGAGCGCAGCTATGAGAGGTCATCCATCTCCTCCTAGTCAGCAAACTCCATTTCCCTATCAGGGCAATAAATACTACCACCAACAACACAAGGGCAAAACAGTTCCCACTTCCACTGCCACCGCGGTAGAACATTATTTCAATGATGATTTAGTCAAAACTACACTTACCCCCACTGCTATCAATTTTTAAGGGAAAAAAATGACAGTAAAATTAAACAGCTTCCCATTCAATGGCAGGAATTTTTTTTACATACATTCTAGGTTAACATCTCCTGTTCTTGTTATGAGCTCCCCTCAAATCCTTAAATTAGTCATTTAATTCCAATGAGTCTACAGAAATAGTAGGTTCTTTTGAAAGATATAACATAAGATTCATTAAAACACACAAAAGACTCTATATGTATCCAAAGGCTGTGGGAGCACAGGAAAATGACAGTATTTTCTACCTTAACCTCTTCAGCTAGAGTTGCTAAGTAACCATGACACACCACTGTGTGTTCTCCGCAGCGTCTGGTCCACAGCCTGACAGTTTGATTAATTCTTCTGAGTACCAAACCTGCATGGAGAATAGTTTAAATACTTAAGCATTTGGGGAGGGGGAGAGAAAAAAAAAAAACAAAAACCAAACCAACCATTTATGATTTATAAATTAAGTTTTATGACTAGGGTGCCATATTTAGATGGGAAACTAAAACCCTCTTACAACACAGGACGGGGATGTATACACTGGTTTTCTTCCTCTAACATTTGTGCCTCACGTACCAGTCACTGTATTTCCCCCCCCCCCCAAAGCAAGTTTGTTTAATTACGGATCCTGTGTGTCAACGTTTGTAAAGAAACAGCAAAAGAAAACACCCTACAGTGTCATTGCGCTGTCCTCTGTGTGTCTGCATTTCTACAAGGAAGATCGGAAAACAAGTGTTACGGGGTCAGTGTACAGGTAAAACAAAACTCTGGATCTTACCTGTTTATACCAACTCTAGCTTCAAGATTTCCACACTTTACATCCAGTCAAGAGATTAATTAATACAGGTTTTGAAAACCATTTTATCTCTAGAAGTTTCAAGCTTTTATGAAATTATTCCTGCCTCCCCCATTCCTCTCCATTTGTTCAGGCAATTTTAGGAAACACAAAAGGAGAAGAAGTGCAGCACTAGGTTAGAGAAGATTTTTAATTGCAAGCATAACACCGTGCAAGCCAGCGCTGCATCAACGGCTTCAAAGCCAGCCCACGCCGGGGTGAGGCATCGCAGAAAGGCCGGGCATACGCTGAACAGGGGAGGAAACAGAAACCTCTGCCCGTCTGAAAACACCCGGGGGGATTTACAGAGCTAGAAATTAATTGTTTTCCAACTAGGTTTCAAGCAGGACCCAGGGACCAAAGGAGGTGGCTTAGCTTGATCTTCAGCAGCGGAGAGCTGCAGGCTGCACTCGCTGGACGATAACAGCACACAGCCACGGGTTATTAGGGGTTTGCTCGTCTCCTTTGGTGCCAGTGGTTCAACCCAGCTTTAGGTGGACAGAGCGATAATAAAATATTCTCTTACATGTTACTCCACTATTTAAAGAAATTATGAATGGAAACCTTACAATGCCAGTTTAAATACAAAATTCTCTGTTGCCTTACATCCATGTATACACTTCACATACACAAGAGAACAAGGAGCTTCTATATATGGAGTTATAAAAATTATAATATATAGGAACCCTTGGAAGCAGGCAAACTTAAATGGGGCTGGGTTTATGACCCTGTCGTTGTTCTAGAGAACAGGCTTCTATGGTGTCACATCTCTATGGCTCTATGCTCAATGAGCAAGCATGCAAATCCCTGTAAAGGATTTGATATGGGAAGTATTTGAGCTTTAACATTGAATTCCAAAAATAGCTTCCCCGTGTACTGCAATTTCAGTCCAGCTATAGTGCCAGGTGCTTAACTTCTGTCTGTTAGCTTGCTGAGCAGGACACTCCATACTTTTGTGTTCTTTCCTATTTTTGATCAATGCATGACTTTATGTTTGCTTCTGTAACCGCACACTAAATTAGTAAGAAGTTATTGGCTTCACTATGGCTTATCACCACAGAGCTGATGATGTTTATGAGAAGCGACATGTTTAAGTGCATGTAACTTTGAGTTCTTCTTTCCTCTTTAAAGGGATCATGATGAAGGCATCTGTTGCACTGGGCAAAAAATTACTTTAGCACGACGTGATCAAAAGCTGTGCAAGAACACAAAGCCAGAGCCTAGACATCTCCAAGGAAGAATGAAATTAATGGCTTTGTAGGCAGATTGATCTCACGATTATTGTTAGCAGCCTACTCCAAAGAAAGAGCCAGGTTACGGATACATGACCTCTACTTGTTCTTGTAAAACATCGGATAAGAGCAGCTGAGGTGATGTTATCCAGCTTTGCTCGGTCTTTTCTCGCTGGCACCTGCGGCTGCTCCCTCGTGCTGGTACCGCAGCCGAGCTGCGCGGGCAGCGTGCTTCATCTCCGTGATCTCTTCTTTCCCTCCCTATCGACTTCAGACTGATTATACTGCACAGCCACCTAAAAATCTTCTATCTAGATTGAAAATTGACCTTGTGGCTTGCTTTATTGTCTAATCAGAACGGACGGATGAATGCTTACCTCCTGTATGTTGTACTCTGCTCGCTCCCTGTCAACACACACATTGCAGCTCCTGTCATAATGTGAAGGTGCTTTGCAATTATGTTGGAAATGAGTGGATCTGAATGACTACTTTCCAGCAAACATGTCTTTTTCATTGACTTTCTGGCACAGTGGGCTTCCCTGTCCTCTCTAGCTGCAGTCTGAGCTCCCTTCACAGCAAGGAGGAGGTCATCTATCGCTTGTACTGGGAGCTGCTCCAAACTTTGCCTACGAGCCTGGAATAAATTAAGTGGTGCCACAGTTTTGTCACCTCTCTTTCACTGGTTATTAACACTTTGAGGGGCATGCTACATGCTTGGAACTATTGTATTATGTTATGTCTTTATAACGCTTTTTAGACAGATGAGAGCTTACAGTCCCATCTACTGAGGAAGTAGAAGCTTGTTTCAATGAGGACCATGGTGTATTCATCATGTGTTAACACAACCACAGGAGCTTTCCGTGGCTCAGATCTGGTGAAGAGCAAGCACAAGTCACTCCATGAATTGCCACCTAGATACATTCTGTGATTGCTCATTGCCTCCAGAGAACACACAATCCCATAAAGAGCAATTGGTAAGCAAGTCTCCTCTTTAGTTCCTAAATTAATATGTACCTATCCATACTGTGTGTTTCGTCCATAATTACAATGGGAATGAATTAAAACCCCTGTACTTCCACCTACAGGTTGTGAAGTGTTTACAGATCATAACAACATTATCAAAATAATCACAGAAAAAATAAACAGAAACAATAGAGATCCTTGCTTGGGAAGCTCTGTGTTCGGTACCTAGCAAACCAGAGCCTCACCCCTTCACTGTCCCATCCCACATTTCCAGAACATCCCAGTCATGCTTCCATGTATAAGCCAGCAGTGCCTCACAGCTGTAGCCAAGATTCTCTGTTCTGCATTAAACACGTATTTTTTTCCCCTGTAACAACCTCCTACCTGATAAGCTTCCTAGTTACCTACCTGCCTTTTAATTACACTTTCTAATATACGTATTGAAATCTTCACCAGTTTAATTAATGAAGTACATCTCCAGTAAACAGAAATGTCACTGTAAATTTCAAATGCACAAGGTGGGGATTATCAAATTATAGTTTTATTCCAAGAAATTGACAAGACCAGCGATGAATGCTGTTCACACTGGAGCACCACGGCAACGCGCTCCCCTGATTAATGAGGTGACAGTTCTATGCCGGGAAATAGCAAAAGGACTTGACAAGACTCACAATTTTGCTCATTGACTCTAACAGCTGGAATGATGTTTCCTAACATTCTCTCCAGGTTTGTCAGTAATTTATTGTCCTTATCACAATCTTCCGAGTGGGTTCTCACACTGGAGCAAGCAGCAGCAAGGTGAACTCCAGCAAAGCAACGGAAAGCAGAACTGGAGATACAGCCAGCCAACAGGAGTGCATCTTCTCCCCAGCACCATCAGTGGAGCTATTATTGTTTCAGGTCACAGAGGACACGTTTGTCTTTATTTCCTTGATATGAAGCAAGCAGCCTCAAGAAGCAAGCAGAAAGCCAGCCTGTTCCACACCAGGTCCTTCCATTACTTGACTTTACAGGTGACCTGGCAACATGAGTATTGCTGACTTGGGACCCCACGTCATCTCAAGTCAGGGGCCAGCCCACTGCCCACTGATCTAGCACAGATTAGCACTGCCCCCATGTTACAACAACAAACAACAGAGTTACCCACTGAACGTCCTGAACTTCAATCATTCGTGCATTTACAAATGAGGTGCAGTACTTCATACAAGAAGAAACAGCACGGAGGGAAGCGAGATGCTCGGACTGTGCACGTGCCGTCTGCATCTGTGCATCACCTGGCACAGCGAGGGCTCGACCTGCTGCAGGCATCTCCACACGACAGAGTTGTTGCTACCAAGAAACCGTATTGCCAGGAGACATCCTCACATCTTGCTGGTGAACTCGTGAACTTCACTGCTTACTATGTACTGACCTACTTTTTAAACTATATTAAATTTACATCAAATATGCACAAAAGCCAGCAAAAATATTGTCTCGCTATTTCTCACACTGAGTAAATACACTGCTTAGCTGACAGGTTTCCAAGTAATTAATCTAATGCCTTACACTTGTTTTAAGTGACCCCCTCAGTGTTTTATCCTTGAAAACAGAGTACATTATATTAAATCTTAACCACAGATGCTGCAAATCATCTTAGCTCCAGTGTGTTTCTGTGCATTTCCTCAGGGTAATGAAGGTAGCTTAGAAAAGAAGTAGTAATTCATTTACAACAGCTGCAGGTAAAAACCACAAGGTGCCTTTAACTAAGAAGAGCTGGAGGTACACACAGGTAGCAAACTGTGTAGTGCTGAATATGCTGCAGTCCTTGACTTCTTTATGTTAAACGAATTAATCAAAAAACTAATTAAACATCCCGGACATACTTGTGTTCAATAAGTGGGACATGCGTAGTTTTCCTCTACATGAATTCCTCCTGATGAAGCACTTTCTGCTGCCACACAGAAATAAAACCATGTCTCTTGGTGATTCAATGCAGATCCAGCAATTAATTCCACTTCTCTGGGATTTTGTTTTAGAAGTTCAGTTTTGTGAAAAAAATAAAAAACTTAATTTAAATCTCTGTGTAATAACTGATAATGATTTTCTCCTGCTCCCACTGGGGTAGGATGGTGAATGTATTTTCAGAGAAAACCAGAGTAGTTAATCTAAATAGCTTCAGTGCTTAAATTCTTTATATGGAGGTTGCAGATGTACTGGGGGCAACGACTGCCTCCTGTACACCCCCCCTCACCTCCAGGTACATCAGCTTTCTGACCGGGCTCCTGACTGCTGCAGAGTTGCTCACAGCTTTTGTTCTGCGCGGTGCACACTCTGTGTTCTTCCTTTCTCTAACCCTTCCTAGGAAAGCATTTTCCTGTTATGTAAATAACAAAGGCAAAAGAATGAACATTCCTATGCAGCGTGCTGCTTCGTAGGCTTCTGCAGAATGTTCTGTGAGTTCTCACTCTGAGATGGGAAGTTTGAAATCTAAAGTATTTGTAACTGCTGAGGTCACACCAACACAGCTGGGGAACCCTCCTGCTGGCGCTAACCAGGGGGACAAAATCTTTTCAAAATCCTGACAGCAAGAGAACATTTGAACCCAAGCATTTGTTTCTGCTACTGGCACGTCTGTATTACAGCAGTACTGCAGAGAGACTACATGCCTGAGAAACACGGGCTGGGCTGCGGGGTACAGCGGACACGAGGCTCTGTTTGGGGATGTACATCATCGTACGACCTAAACTGGCACCGCAGGGGTGGTCTGGGGCTTAGAGCTACAGCTGCAAGGCTGATCCTAAAGGCAGAGAGCCAGGGCCAGCCTTCCCTTGTTAAACCAAAGCACCTTTGAGAGCCTGGTCAGAATCTCACAGGTCAATCAGTGGCTAACCACAGACAACACAGAAGAATCGTCACCCGATTGACTGCTTTATCCTGTCTCATTTGGCAACAACCCCAGCAGAGCTAAGGATGGACAGACTGGGTCAAGAATTTGGCTGGAAGGACCTCCAAAAAAAAAAAATCATTACACTGCAGCAAGTGAATCCTCTCCAGTTCAGGTGCCGACATCCACAGCAGCAGTTTATCGATAAACACCAACTCGTGGCACTATACAATGCTACACACAAAAAATGATTTTTCAGTTCATCTCTATAGCAGCTTGGCACCTCAGCACCTTTCAAGGTGTAACTAACACCCATGAAACCCTTAATGCTTCATGCAGGAATAACTGCAAGCAAGAAGCCTGACAAAACCCTGCTACAGTCACCAGTCATTTATTTTTTCCACAAGAAATAAGAGAGCAGGAAAGGGATACTCATGTTTAGTATCAAAGTAACCAAAAAGGCCATAAGAGCCACAAAAACAGCAGAGAATGTGAATTCAGGCTAGCTAATCACAAAAATATTAAATGCATTCAAAAATCCTGATTATCAGGACAAGTGTTGGAGTAGCTAATGCACAAGCAGGCTCAATTAACCCTAATTAGCTCAGAGTCATGCTACAAAAGACTTAATTAGCAGTTACTGGATACAGCTAAGAGAAGAAGGGTAAATAACATTTGGTTGCAAGCTGTATTTAAGAATCTCCTGACTGACACTAAAAGAAGGGAGGAAAAGGAAATGAACCGTTCCTTTGTGGGGACCAGATAGGAACGAATGCCGCCTCCTTTGATGCTGGAAATGTACAGGACAGGTCAGTGAAACAGCAGTGGTACAAACTTCAGATGTAGTGGCAGTATTAACAACGAGGATTTTTTATATGGAGATAATCTGCCAGATTACATCTAGGCAAATCAATCCTGTCTGGCTGCCTGGTTGCAGCAGCTCGGGGTGGGGTTCTGCTGCCTCGCATCTCGGAACCAGCTCTGCTAAGGTCAGCGTGCAAGATACTGTCTCAGCCTGAAATGCACAAGCTCAGGCTCTAAAGATAAAACTTGATATGATTCTGGATGACCTTAGACTCAGACACAGTGCCAGAGGTGGTCTGGGTTTTCTCAGCACCTCTCTCAACTGGCGTGCCTCTGAAAGGGATAAAAGCCTCTTACCTGACACCATCTCCCAGTCCTGCCCAGACAGTCCAAGTCTCTCTTTTCCCCTCCTGTCACTATGCTTTATGGTATCAGAAAATAACCTACTTAATGTTCGGTGTAACTTCACTGATAAAATTTTAAACCAGACACTAATTTTATACTTGTTTTCATTTCATGGGCACCCGTAAAAAAAACAAAAAACTTGTGTGATGTGAATGAAACTTCAGTCACGACTGCAATACGCCACACTGACTGCTACGAGCATTTATATTTTATATTCTCGGTAACAGTATATTAAAATACCTCAGAAAAAAAGTCCACCACAAAAAAAAAAAAGGCTATCAACTGCATCCTGCAAAAGTAAATTAAAAGGTACTACTGTCCCATTCCGAGACAAGACTGTATAAAATAGAAACGTCAATAATTCTACGTACTTACCTGATACAACAGTAACACCTAAGAACAGAAGTCAGGGTATCTCTGTTAATTCTCAGAGTCTGTCTCTAACTATTTGGCATTATGAAAATTATCTCCACAGGTCACAATTCCATTCTGCAAGGAACCGCGGTGTGAGAACAGCAACCAGTCGAGCCAGGTCCTTAAATTGATACAGATGCCTACATCAGTGTAGTTCCACTCCATAAGCTACATACAGACAGTACAAAAATTGTACAAAAGGCACTTGAAAATCATCTAGGAGCTCCAAGATAAACCTGTATGTTCCTAACTTAGAATCCTCCTGGTACCAGTATTAATGAAGAATTAGGTTTGCATTAATTGGAGCTTGAAAGATGCTCTGATAATGTTATTGCAGTCAAAATGCAATTACACACAAGAAACTTTAAGCAGTGGAATACTTTCCATTTGAGTTTGATTTGTAACACTTAAAAACATGCAGATACATTGTTGAGAATATATGAAACTAAATCCCAAGGTATTGGAAGCAAAAAGAAATCTCAATGATTTCTTTAAGTGTTTGGTTCTAGGAAAACCCTGTTGAAAATTCAAGCTGTTGTATTTGGATTTTATTTTTTTTTTTATTACTAGCAAACAAAAATTCCACACTTGAAGTCCCACTTCATTTGTTCTTTATCAGCTGATTGTATAGATGCTAGAATCGTTTGTTTATTAGGAGGCACAGACGACTTCTGGCTGGGTGCACGTCTGGCCGGCTGTCCCTCGTTCTGCTGGCACACAAGCCAGCCACAGAGCAGAGTGACACCAGACCTCATTGCACAGAAATCTGTCCCACACGCTACCTGCAGCTTTCACCTGGTTACTTCTCAGCTTCTGCTTTTAAGAAAGTAATTACAAGGCTATTATTTATAACGACCACTACGCGGAGGGCCAGAAAGGGATCACTGTCACCCAGTGCACCTGGTGGCATGACATTGATCAGAACGAGTGGAGCCCAGGTCACCTTTTCATCATTTCGTTCACTCACATTTTCTGGTGTGCAGGCTGGGGGATGTCTGGTGACCTCCTTCCAGGACAACAGAAGTTGACGACAGTTCATTTCAGGCTGAAATTGTTCCTCAAAGATCTTGTAGAAACCTATGAAGAAACAGCAGAGGAAACACGAGGCTATGAGGGCAATTCCTTCAGAAGCAGAAGCAGCACAACCTGTAGGGCAACACGTGGGAGTTAGTAAGGATACACGCTAGCATCTCTCATTTATCCCTTTATTCATTGAAGAGCAGCAGTCTAGTAAGTTACTGGTTTCCTCACGATACAGAGGGGTTTCAGATCTGTTTCCATGAAAAGAATATCCACCCCCCCATCAGCAACATTCACTTATTCATCAGCACGAGGTTAAAACACAGCAGATCAAAGCTTTGACTACAGCTTGGATGGTCTCCAGGAGAAGTGCTCATATATTGTTAAAAACAAGGGTTCAGCTCAAGGCCAGCTTGCTCTGGTTTCACAAGCCTCTCCCTGGTTTATTTGCTTATTTCCTTTTAAAGGAGGTTTTCATATGTGTATGGAGAAGACTTTGGTCTTGTTGCTCACATTCCTCTGGACATGCACTGCTACGGAAAAAACTGTCCACAGAAGCCTGAGGTGTGCTGGGGCTTTCGGAAACTATTAAAATTGAAGCCTAAAAGGTACCTGAGACTTGAGAGGGAAGCAGCAAGATTAGTTCATTGAGTTAAAAATAAGCAGAGGAGGTGAGGAGTAAGCACTGCCCTGTTTCTCCCCGGTCTCTGCTGTGATGTGCAGTCACCTGTCACCCAGCAGATTCTCTTGGGACAGATGTGATATGGAACAGGACAAACACAGCGATCTGCTCCTCCAGGCTTTTGCCACATTGATTTATGTGCAGTTATCTGCATAACGTACCGGGGACTGGCTGGGATTCTGTCAGGAAAGTCACAGGACAACTGTGACAACATGGCCCACAGAAAATAAAGAACTTTTCTTCCATACAGAAAGAGATTCTCTTTCACAGCAGGAAAGCACCCTGGAGGTCAGTTTGCAGAGAAAGCCCAGCTGGCCAGAATTTCAGCCTCAAGCAAATATAAATCCTGGGCTGAGCACAGACTTGGATTTAAACACCCTCAGGTTAAATCTCACTTCTGGGTTCCCCTACTTCAGGTCTTCCAAGAGTTGAGTCAATTCTATCACATGCACTTGCCAGCAGTCTAACAAAGCTCTTCCAAGCAGATTCATAATTAATGAACATGTGAGGTGGTGTCAGCTTTAATGATCTCTGACTTCCTCAATCTTTATTTATTTTCTAAGGCCTTCCCTCTTCAGCGACTGTCATCACATTCAAAGCCCAGTGCATAAATGGGATGTGACAAGGTGAAACAGAGCCTGAAGTGACGGCTATCATATGTGAACACACTGTGCAGCTGCAAGGGAACCTCCGACAAACCCCTACAATGCATTTTGCATGCAGAATACAGGAATGATGGGGATGTCTTTAATGCTGCCTTACTGACCCCAAACTTGTGCAAATCTGGTTTTTAGACTCTTAAGCCCTGGAAAATAAAGTTTCATTCACAAGTACATATAGGCCTCCCTCCTAATAAATCCCATTTTGAGTTTATTTTCCTAAATGGATCTTAACTGATTTTCCTCTTTTTTTCTCTCTATTTGGAGGGAGAATACTATATGTATGATACATAGACATGTACTAGTCAACAGAACAGTGCTTGGTTTTTTAACCTACCATCCTTTCAGAATTTTTCATCCTCAAAAATAATCAAGACACCCCTCCTTACACATATCAAGAAGCAAGAGAATTTTAGGGTGACTCTGGAAACCTCAGGGAGCTTTCACATTCAAGTTAAAACAAAGAAAAATAACAAAAAGCTCAACATGCACAGCAAAGTAAGCAATGGTCAATACCTGAGCAGCATACACAGCCAGCTTGCTTTGGCAAGGAATGCTTTCAGAACAGACTATTACAGAATATAACTTTCCAGGTCAGGCAAACTAGGTCCTAACTGCTGTTCCTTGAGCTCTGGAA
>VZTO01008622.1:3423-14984 GCA_013400615.1 Syrrhaptes paradoxus
TGTTTTTGTTGGGTTTTCTTGAGTCTCTGCTAGCAGTTTTATTTATCTGAATTGAAAACAAATTTCGTAACTGTTATGTGTTTGGTTTTTTGTTTTGTTTTGTTTGTTTGTTTGTTTTTTTTCAGTCAAGTGGTGCTGTTGTAACAGAGAGCCAGACCTATAAGAAACGAGCTGATTTTTTAAGTCATGATGACTATGCTGTGTATGTGAGGGAGAATATTCAGGTAAGCATGATGATGGGAAGCTATATTGAAACTTACTTTCCCTCTGATACAAAAGTCTTCGCATAGCAATGGCATTCTGTTGTCCTTTTTCCCTAGGTGGGAATGATGGTTAGGTGCTGCAGAACCTATGAAGAGGTTTGTGAAGGGGATGTAGGCAAAGTTATTAAATTGGATCGAGATGGATTGCATGACCTGAACGTACAGTGTGATTGGCAACAAAAGGGTGGCACTTACTGGGTCAGATATATCCATGTTGAGCTTTTAGGTAAGTTCATGGCTAACTGCCTTTTTTAATAATAAAACTGAACAATGAACTAAGGGAGACTTATTTTTTGGGGGGGGGAATATCCACTCACCATGCATTTATTCTTGAATCTTCTAGGATTTCCACTGCAGAGTTCTGCTTCTCATATCAAGATAGGTGACAAAGTGCGTGTGAAAAGCTCTGTTACCACACCCAAATATAAATGGGGATCAGTTACTCACCGCAGTGTGGGAGTTGTCAAAGGTAACATATTCAAGATGGGGCATGGGAAAGTAATGAAACTGGAAACCACAGACTTTCTGCAGTGTTTAAGGAGAAAATCTTAGACACACTTGCAAATCACACTGTTTTGTGGAATATTGCGTGATGACAAGTGTATAGAATGCTTTTGGTGTCTGTGACGAATTTATATGCACATACTATGTGGCAGTCCCTTTTGTTAGTATATTTGTCTGCTTTTTGAGACACTCTATTCATGTGTAGTAAAGCTTTTTAAGGATCTGTACAGCTTCCTGTTATAGTTTTCTTTTATACTTTGGATGAACCACAAGTGGTTTTCCTTTAAGATGTAAGTCTAACTTGAAGACTTCATATGGAAGTGAGGAAAAACTGGGGTGTGCTTGTGTCAAGCTGTAAGGGATGTTGTGAAGTAATCCGTTGGGTATAGATTCTTTGAAGAAGTACAGATTTTGGTTGTATTTGTGCTTAGAAGTACTCTTTCCCTTTTGAAACTCTTAAAAAAAATTAAGAGTCAAGGAATTTAAATAGAATAATGTATATATCTAAAAAAATCTTTAGAACTCCCATTCTCTCTACCCATTTCCAAGCTGTCTGATTAGATTAATATATAGTTCTATTAAAATAAAAGATAACTTTTGAAAGTAACTTTTTATTAGGTGTTTCTGCTGATGTTGCATTGGACACTTTATTTCATTTTATAGAGATTTGCAACACATTGTATTTTCTGCTTGTTTTGTCACAGCTTTTAGTGCCAATGGAAAAGATGTCATTGTAGACTTTCCTCAGCAGTCTCATTGGACTGGCTTGTTGTCAGAAATGGAGCTGGTCCCCAGTATTCATCCAGGAGTCACGTAAGTGATGATTTATGTTTTTCTTCATGTATATGGGTTATCCTTTAGACTTACTGTCTTGATTCCGTTATCTTGACTTGTATTACAATTAACTTGTACCATGAAAACGGTTAGAAATATATTTACTTGTTCTTTTGTGAAATCAGGTGTGATGGCTGTCAGATGTTTCCTATCAATGGGCCTAGATTTAAATGCAGAAACTGTGATGATTTTGACTTTTGTGAAACCTGTTTTAAAACCAGAAAGCATAACACTCGACATACTTTTGGCAGAATAAATGAGCCAGGTAAGTTTCAGAATCTAAGTGTTTCTTAGATTAATTTAAAATGCACCAGATTTTTTTTTTTTTAAAGTTTAAAATTTTGACTCCTTAACATTATGAAATTAGTGTTCAGATTGACCCTCTAGACACCAAAACTTTTTTAGCAGATCATAGCACTGCTACAATTGGACATGGTGGACTACACCGAAAAGATCAACCCTTAAACTTTTTTTGTAGTGTTAAAAATCTTTTAGAAATATGACTATGTGACAGTAACTCTATGCCAGAACTGCATTTTCAGCTATACCAGAAGTAAAAGGTAGAATTCTTTAATCCTCCTGCCTTTTGTTATCAGCATAGGTGAATTGAATCCTCATGACGTCAGGTACAGCTTGAAATACCTAAGATATCTTACATCTCAGTTGATCTTTGACAGTTTTGCCTGTCAATGTGTGATGGCTATTGCCTCATTTCCTCCATGATGTGGAGACTCCAGAGAGGTGTGGTAGGAAAGGGAAGCCTTTTGAAAGACTCGTAATCAGAATTTATTGTTTCTAGGGCAAGATTTTCCATTATTATGCAAAACTTACCTGACAATAGTTTTTATTTGTTTTCTCTCTACCTGTCTAAAATTAGTCTGATCTCTAGTATTTGCAAGGTTGTGCTGGGTTCTGGACTAAACTTCTTCATATTTACATGTAGCCAGTCTAATTGGTTTGGAAAATGAATAAAACTGATTCCCTACTAGAAATCATGAACACACATTGCATGTGTATGATGGTTTGTCTAAAGGGCAAGAAGGACTTTCCATTAAGAAATCAGTTAATATGGTTGTACAACTAGTATGGTGTGAATCTGTAATCCTTGTTGCCCTGCATAGGGTGGAAGAATTTCAATATTCTTTTAGTCAGGCTTTCTAGAAGCTACAAAAATCAGTGAAGGGAAGTAGAAGTAGGTTTTTGCAGGGAGGAAATCAACAACTCACTGAACCACCTAATTCTTGAACAAGATAATAATTTTTGAGTGTGGCAACTTAGCTATGTAAGGGATTTCTGTTAAGGGTTGGTTGCATGTTTTTCATATGCTATGGTGGTATACAAAATTAATGTGCTGTGGGCCTGTATTTTGAAGTATGTGTTGTCATAAATTTTGATTTGGATTTCAAAAGGAAGGATGCTTTCAAGTGGTTATTTAGTAAAGAATGTTAGTGTTTTATGGGTTCTGTCAGTGTAAAGAACACATGCCCCTGTTATGTTTTATCATTTGATTTTAGGAATTACTCTTATTGTCTTACATTCCTGAAGAGAGTCATTTTCTTTCATTTTTTAATGTTTGCTTTTTACTAAATTATGCTTGATTTCTTGGTACAAATCAAGTGTAAGAATAGAAACTGTCACTATCCCAAATGAAAGACATGAAAGCTTGTAGTTGGGTAAAGTGTTTGACATGCCTTTTAAAAAACATAATCTTGAGCTATGCCCTTTAAATGAAAGTAGTACTACCATATGTAGATGACACGCTTTTGTACTTCTAGACTACATACCTGAAGTCTTTGATTTTTTAATTTCCTTTCACATTGCTTATGGGTTTAATTAAAGTAATTTTCTTTGAGAGGTACATGCTTAATGTTTAATTTGACTATTCAGGTCAGTCTCCAGTGTTTTGTGGGCGTTCTGGAAAGCAGCTGAAGAGACGGCATAGTAGTCAGCGGGGAATGCTACTGGATGACTGGTCGAGAATAGTTAAGAATTTGAATGTCTCATCCTCTGTGAATCAAGCTTCGCGCCTTATTGATGGTAGTGAGCAGTGCTGGCAGTCTTCTGGCTCACAAGGAAAGGTAGCTTTAGCCATAACGGGTTTATTCTGGTGCGCTTTCTTCTTAAGAGGATAAATATTTACCTTAGTGAAACACATTTGCTTGCTACTGTTCTCTTACATGAAGATAACAAAACCAGGCATCTGAAGTACAAAGCTATGTTTCTTTGTAGTATATGTGCCTATTTTTTTAAAAGCTGTGCTTTGTCTTTCTTATTATTTAATGTGAATTACAAGAAACTTGTGTGATTTTTGAAATACAGGGTAATTATTCTATTCTGTAGTTGGCTATATGGTTACAATTGCCTTTTCAGTATAATAACTGAAGACGGTTGTTCTTAACGATCATATTGATTGTATTTTACTTAAGTGAGTTTGTTGCAATATGTAAAGCATGTATGTTCTTACTAGCTAAAACTGCCTCCTAGTACTCCCTCACTTGCATGGAATCATAGAATATCTTAAGTTGGAAGGGACCCATAAGGATCATCAAGTCCAACTAACTCCTTGCTCCTCGCAGAGCTACCTGAAACTAAACCATATGACTAAGAGCATCTTCCAGATGCTCTTTGAACTCTTGACAGGCCTGGTACTGTGACCACTTCCTTGGGGGGTATGTTCCAGTGACCAATCACCCTCTCAGTGAACCTTTTCCTAATGTCCAATCTGAACTTCCCCTTATGCAGCTTCATTCCATTTCCTCGTGTCCTGTTACTGGTCACCAGAGAAGAGATCAGCACCTCCCTCTCTGCTAGCCCCCTTGAGGAAGTTGTAGATGGTGATGAGGCCACCCCTCAGCCTTCTCCAAGCTGGACAAACTAAGTGACCTCTTAAGTCTTGCCCTCGAGACCTTTCACCATCTTGGTCACCCTCCACTGGACACGCTCTCATATTTTGATGTCTTTCTCATATTGAGGCACCCAAAACTGCACAGAGTACTCGAGGTGGGACCGCACCAGTGCAGTATAAAGTGGGACACTCGCCTCCCTCGATTGGCTAGCTATGCTGCACTTGATGCACCCCAGGACACAGCTGGCCCTTTTGGCTGCCAAGGCACACTGCTCATATTTAACTTGCTGTCAACTCGAACAGCGAGATCTTTCTTCAGGGCTGCTCTTCAGCCTCTTGTCCCCCAGTTTGTATGTATAAGTAGGATTACTGTATTCCAGGTGGAGAATTTGGCACTTGCTCTTATTAAATTTCATATGTTTGGTGATTGCCCATATCTCTCTGTAAGGCCTCTTTACCCTTGAGGGAGTCCAGAGCTCCTCCTAGTTTAGTGTCATCAGCAAACTTGCTTGACGTACATTTGATTCCTCTGTCCAGATTGTTTATAAAAACATAAAAGCATTGTTCCTTAATTTATGGTTTATCAGCTTACCACAGTGCTGCTCTGTGGCCAGCCTAGGCACTGGTATTTACAGTTAGCCTTCTGTCCAGTGTGTTTTGATGCTGTGTTGATGACCATGATGAGAATATCCTTAAATACCTTCCTTTGGGTTGTCTAGAGACTGTAACCAGTCAAAGATTTACATTATGTCCCATTTCTTGACCTCAGATGGTGTTGTGCTTTCTCAGTCTGCTCAGTGGTCTTGCTCTTGTGAGAAATAAATAATTTGCTGTAATAATTTCTCTTCTATTTGGAGGCTGAATAGGTGAGATGTTCACAAGGTCATTTTCCTTTGACCAGTTCCCGTGCATTGCAGCTGTTCTGTACCATTCACAGATATTTTTCATGCTTTCTTCAACAACAGCACACATTTATTTTTGTTAATCATGTGACAATTGGTAGCAATACTATCTGAAAATGAAATTGTGTGTTTCCCCTAGCACTGGATTCGCTTGGAGATTTTTCCAGATGTTCTTGTTCACAGACTAAAGATGATAGTGGATCCTGCAGACAGCAGTTACATGCCATCTTTAGTTGTGGTTTCAGGTATGTGTATGTTCTCTGACAAGTCAAAAATACTATTTTGTACATTCAACAGAAGTATTTATCTGGTTTCAGTTAACATAGTCATCTATTTAACATGCATAATGCCTGTTTATGAAACAAACACCATATCTTAAAATATTTTTCTTTTTGTGTTTTGTTTTCTAGGGGGGAACTCCTTAAATAACCTTATAGAGCTAAAGACAATAAATATAAATCCTGCAGACACCACAGTGCCTCTTCTCAGTGATTGTACAGAAGTAAGTGAAGTTTGTGTGAGAATTACTCATGTATGCAGCAGAAAAATATTTTGCTGCAAGAGATGGATGAAGAGCACTGTTATGATTATTAAAGCATGGTATTTTACTTTTCCTCTAAATTATCACTATTTCTGACAGTTCAGTAAAATTAGTTATTCTGGTAAGTTTCACCATAATCACAGAGTAACTCTATTATAGCCCTAGTAGTAAAGATATTTTAGGTTTTTTTAATGTAAATCAATGTACCTATAAACCAAGAAGACAATCCAATAAACTTAGTTTGGTCATAATTTTGATGGGTGATAAAGCTTATTTTGTGTACTAATTCTGATCTTCAGTAACAGTAAGGAGGAATGCTTAATAAATTTTTAGAAGATTGGAAGTGAAATTCTCAAATTAATGAGGCCGTATGTTTATCTTAAAGTATGAATTATGTAGGGCTGATAAGCCAGATATTTAAAGTTACAAATTCATTTTGTTAAGGTGACAAAGTCAATCAGAAGTTCTAATTCCAATGTTTTATAAAATTAAATGGGACCCGAAAGGTGGCAATTTAGTTTTTTCTTCTTAGTACCACAGGTATATTGAGATTGCAATCAAGCAGTGCAGAAGCTCTGGGATTGATTGCAAAATACATGGTCTCAGTATATTGGGACGTATACGTGCAGAGGATGAAGATTTGGCTGCAGTCCCTTTCCTTGCTTCTGATAATGAGGAAGAGGATGACGATAAAGCTAACACTGGGAGGTAAATAACTGCGGGCCGAGAGGGAAATTAGTGTCTGTATATTCCAGTCAGGAGAATATTGTAGGAAGAGCAGCTTAATGAAGCTTAATGGTAGTAAAGAGAAACCAGTATCTTAGTTGTCAGAATTGCAACTAGGTATCTGTTGATAAATAGCTTCTTTATCACACTGGTAAGCTGGTACAATTTGTACAACTGTTCTGCTTCTGCAGTATACCTGGAGTCGAAAACCTAGCTAAAAACTTGATGTGGATATTTGGTACGTGGCATGTGTATATTTACCACTGCTCAGCAAAACATTCTGGGTTTTTGTTTGGTTTTATTTGTTATAGCCACCACTTAACTGTGGTGGTGTAGTTGGAGTACTGAAACTGTTCCAAACTGTAAAATCAATAAATACAGTAAAAAGGTGCCTGTGCTATAGTATGCAGGTTGCTTGCTACACTGACTTTTTTTTTTTTTTTTCTCAATATGTTCAGTCTTGTTAGAAAGAAGGCAGCTGGGCTTGAATCAGCAGCTACAATAAGAACCAAAGTTTTTGTTTGGGGACTGAATGACAAAGACCAATTGGGAGGGCTGAAAGGTTCCAAGGTAAATTCGTTGTTTTCATACTTCAGTACAAAACAGACACAGCTAAAAATAAAATGTACAAATTTCATACAACTCTAAATTAAAATTCTGATTAAATTTTAATTAAAGTTTATTATTAAAAGCTATGAAGAATAGATTTTAATTGCTTTTTACTGTTAAGACGTAGATGTCTGCTGGATGGAAAATTGGAGAAAATTTGCATTATCTTTGTTACTCTGAAATGCAGTTTGATTTTTAGCATCCACTTAATCATTTGTTTTAGATGATAGTGAGCTAATTGTTCTAAAAATGTATAGTAGTCTATACTTATTTTGTTCTTTTTGAGTTTGCATACATGAAATAAAGATATTGGGGAATTTTTCCTCATAGTGCTTGTACATGGAGCTGATGGAGTCATCAGAAAAAAAAGCTGAACCCTAATCTTTAGATTGGTGTAACTTGATTACAATTCAGTGTAATTTGAGAGGAATTTCTGCCCTGTGTGCAACCATTTATATGTAACTTTTAATACAATGCAAAATGGGAGATACATTGTGAATGCTTGATCAATTTAAGATATCATACTTTTTCTTGGCTTCTGTCTTTTGCCTGGTGTATGTGTGAAGTGTCTGAATAATATTGGAGGTTTCATTATTTAAAAAGAAAAAAGCCTCTTCGATTAACTGGTTTATCACTTAAGAATAGCTGTTCTTTTTAAAGTGTATTCGAATGATCTGTATTTCCTGTCTGCTCCAGATAAAGGTCCCTTCCTTTTCTGAAACCCTGTCTGCCTTGAATGTTGTACAAGTAGCTGGAGGATCCAAAAGCCTTTTTGCAGGTAATATAAGTTTTAAATAAATATAGTTATTTAAAGGCAGAGACAGGTTTCCAGTTGTGAAACATTAATGGTGTTTCAAACTTCTTTTTTTTCTTCATTTTAGTGACTGTGGAGGGTAAAGTATATGCCTGTGGAGAAGCCACAAATGGAAGGCTGGGTTTAGGAATATCTAGTGGAACGGTGCCTATTCCCCGCCAAATTACAGCTCTCAGTAACTATGTGGTGAAGAAGGTGGCTGTTCACTCGGGTATGTACTATTGCTATTCTTACATACATAAACATAATGTATTAAGGTTGAAAATAGTTACTTTCCAATTTTCTTGGGTGCTGTGATGCCCCAGCATATCCAATATTTCTAAATTTTTAAAAAATAAATACAGTTTATTAAATTCTGTCTGTTGCATAAAATGTCAGATTAAATCTAATGGTTCTGTTATTAAAATCTATGAATTTAGACCATACACAGTTTCTTACTTGGTGGAAGTTAAATTTGGTAACTTCTGCATAATTTTTTCAGTCTGATCCAAATAAGGTGTTTTCATTTTTGAATATTGCTAAATTGTGGTTTTGTTTTTTCTTCTTTTCTTGCAGCATTGAAAATAGAAAATTGAGTGATTTTTTTTATTTTTATTTTTTATTTTTTAATTTTTTTTAAATGCCAGAAAACCTACTCTCACAAAAGTTTTGTATTTTAAATTAAATCGCATAAAAACTTTGAAGAAAATAAGTCATATATATTGGGTTGAAAGGCTCATACAGTTACATTGTAGAAGTATATCAGTGTCACATTTCTGAGATTTTTGCTAGACCTAATGCCTGCTTGAAAGCTTAAAAATTTAAACTTATATTTACACTTTCAGGTGGCCGGCATGCTATGGCATTAACTGTTGACGGAAAGGTATTTTCATGGGGTGAAGGAGATGATGGAAAACTCGGTCACTTCAGTCGAATGTAAGGATACAAAATTTGTATTTCAGTAAGAGAACATTTGTGTTGCATGCTGTAACACAGCTCACCACCACTATTGACAATGACAGGGTTTTTAATACAATGGGAATTAAAAATAGTGAAAATATTTTTTTTCAACAGTGTGTGTCACTTTATGATGCAGCATTTGTAGCAGTCTTCAGTCATTTAGAAAGGTGGCATTCAATTGCTCTAATAGTTGAAAACATACTTAGTGGATAGTCTTCACTAGTATTTTTGAATGTCATGGATGAAGTGGCACACTTTTGGACAGATTTTTTGATTACATTTATAAGGTAGGTTTACAGAGGTGCTGTGAGGTGTAAAACCATAGCAGTTTTACATTCCTGAGCTGTAACAGTTCGTAATGTAAGCCTGACAGAGTATTTTGTAGCCCTTTTCTTTAGACTTCTGTTCACAAACTTGTTAGCCAGAAATGAATTTCTTACACTTCTCAGTAATAAATAGTTTAATCCTCTGCAGGACAGCTTTGAGGACAATTTGAATTGTCACAGGATTTTTCTTTGTATGTACCACAGAACAATGTTTTGAAAGAAAAAAAAAATTCCATGGGGAAATCTTTGTTTGCCATTTTGATATATTTTGAAGACCTGCTCAGAATACCTAAAAAATAAGTGCCCAAATCAGATGGTTTGTGAAGGTTGAAGTATATTGTGCATCTCTTGCATAATTAATGCAATTGATTTTCTTTAGGAACTGTGATAAACCCAGATTGATAGAAGCGTTGAAAACCAAACGCATCCGCGATATTGCTTGTGGCAGTTCCCACAGTGCTGCAATTACCTCTAGTGGTGAACTGTATACATGGGGTCTTGGAGAATATGGAAGGCTAGGACATGGAGATAATACCACACAGCTGAAGCCTAAGATGGTAAAATACATGTTTCTTCTCTCTGATGAAATGTTGGTGTATGTGTGTATGTTAAATAAATGATTAAATAAAGCTGAAGTAAAGCCAAAAACCATGAAAGCAGTATGAAGACATCATTTTGGAGTGATCTGAATTAGATTTTGGTACACATATCTCTAATAACAAACCAGAACGATCCAGTCTTTCTTTTTCTTGGGAAGTGATGCAAAGTTGCTAGTGCTGTTTTGAGCATTCATGTCCTCCATCTTCTTTGATACATACCTGGAAGCTACTACTGTTGTTGGATCATGAGCAATCAAGGCTGGATAATCCTTTGCTAAATGGCATGCTCAGGCTGGGCACAATTAACAAGATCAGTTTTAAGAGCTTGGAAAATGTCTGTGAGGTTTTAAAACGTAATTTCTTTGAAACATCTTGCTTTTTTGTAGGTCAAAGTGCTCCTTGGCCACCGAGTCATTCAGGTTGCTTGTGGAAGCAGAGATGCTCAGACTCTTGCCTTGACAGATGAAGGTAGGAATACCTTGTTTCAGAAGCTTTCTAGCACGTGGGAATACTGTGATCATTGTTTGACCTGCAGTTTGCTGTTTGTTAGGTTTGGTGTTTTCTTGGGGTGATGGTGATTTTGGAAAACTGGGCCGAGGAGGAAGTGAGGGATGCAACATTCCTCAGAACATTGAAAGACTGAATGGCCAAGGCGTTTGTCAGATTGAGTGTGGTGCGCAGTTCTCATTGGCTCTGACCAAGTCAGGAGTGGTATGGACATGGTATGTTACATTTGCCAGAACATATTAACAAAACTATTGCTAAGTATGTGTTGTATTTATTGCTGTTTATTGTTGTATTTATTGCTGTTAACTCCATCTGTGCCTTACCTGTGTGCTTTGTCTTGTAAATGGGCAGCTCTTAGAGACAACATGTGATCTGTTCAATTACTGTGTCTTGTAGCATGCTCCGTTGTGTACTGTACTTTGTTAGGATGCTTGGATCTTACTGAATTAGTGGAGGAATGGGGAAGATCATCCAAGCACATGCTCTCTTGGGAGCAATGGAGCATGTAAAGGCAAGACTTTTGAGTGGAGTGGGAAAAAGAGAACCTGAGAGTTGTGGTTTGGCATATGTAGCCTCCAACTAAAGCAGAGACTGAGAGAGTAAGGATGTAGTAGAGTAAGGAGGTAAGCTGAAGTTCAGAGGAGATAGAACTTCCTTGGAAACACCAGATAGCTGTAGAGCTCATTGCTGCTCAGAAGGCCACTGAGTTGTCAGTGATGATGCCTCGAGACAAGAACTGGTGTAAGATGATCATTGAGAGGTATTCAGAAACCCTGTTTATTTTTCTTCTGTTTGCTTGCTTCTGCTTTGTTTTGAACACAAGCCTATCTTTTTATAAACCTTTCTGTAAAATTTAAATTCTTACTGTATGGCAGATCAACTTCAGATCTCCAAGCTGATTGAGGTCTTGTGTAATAAGACTATGATAGAATCATATTATAGAATCATCATAGAATGGTTTGGGTTGGAAAGGACCTTAAAGATCATCAAGTTCCAACTCCCCTGCCGTGGGCAGGGACACCCTCCACTAGAGCAGGTTGCTCAAAGCCTCAAATGATCTGTTCGATGTATATCAAAGCTAAAAAGCTTTGGTCATTTTTGGTTTATTATTTGTCAGCAATTGATGAATGATATAAAGAGGAATCAACAAGA
>VZTO01008623.1:7154-17999 GCA_013400615.1 Syrrhaptes paradoxus
AAGATCAACCTACTTAGATTATATGATATTAAATTATGGCTATAATAATTAATTGTATAATATATTTAAATATAATAGCTATTATACTTACTTTTAAAAGTGACCTAAAAAATGTTTTCAACCTGAGGATTTTCAAGTTCCAGGTTCTACATTTGCCTTCACAAGTCACAAAGAGTCTGAAGAATATCAGTTTTAAAAGTATTTCAGAAACCCATTGATAAATAATAACACAAAGTAAAACTTGTTTTGAACTTAAATTTCACTGCAAGTTTCAGAAGTAATCAAATGGAAATTTCCATGTCTATTTTGTTTTATCATTAAGAATTTGGGGAAGTAACAGAAAAACTCAGATAGTGAAATCACCAGCAGCAAGACGCATACTATTTTTTTTTCTAGAAACAAAACAGAAAGACCTACCTACTATTTAAAAGAAGTCTTAAGGTTTAATTTATTCCAGTAAATCAACATAACAAATACCAATAAGTCAGTTTTTATGTATGTCATTTGCAGTAATTTGATTTGCTCTGAGTATCTTTTGGTGTAGAGGGAATTAAAACCAGTGATTACTGGTTAAGCACAAGACTTTGTTTAAAAGCATATCACTTAAATTACTACAGATTGCATTTATAGATATGTAACAGTTTAGCCTTTGTCAAAACTAGCAACTACCACGTCTTGTCAATAACCTTAGTGAAGTACGTTTATTATTTAGAAACTGTTCAACCCTACCCTTAGATGCAAAACAGATCACAAAATAAAAATCATAGATCTCCAACTTTCACTACATTTTAGCAGGAGATTCATAATAAGAGTTGAAGTTCCAAATAAATCCTAAATAAAATCATCATCTTAACTTAGTATAAGTTAATTCCAAATTTAGGATCCCTGCACTCTTCATCTATTACTTATCAAAATCAGCATTCAGCCATTGCGGAGCAGGGCGGATGCTGCTGCAGAGGGAGGAGGGGGGGAAAAACATATTTCCTTAGTGGCATACATTTTTAAAACCCATGTCCTCATAGAATTTAAAATTCATGCTTACTAATAACAAGCCTCTCTAATACAATAAAGATATGAATACACCCTAACCATATAAGAGATCAGAATACAGGTCATACCAGAAGTTAGTTGTGTCTTTTTTAATCGCTAAGAACATCATTATAACCAGGCTCTCCTTCCAGAATAGTCCCTACCACTTTCCAGTAGTGCAGCTTAGCGACTTCCCCAACCCAAACTTTATGCTTCAACAGTATGGGGTTTGTTTTCCTTTCAGGAAGTGAGGCCAGCTCTTAGCACAAGAACTCCCCTACAGTGTTTGCTGACCATTAGTCAGCACTTCCCTATAACCCATCCCTTTCCTCCACTCCCTTTCAGTTCCAAGTGCTGCCATTATCAACTTCCAGCTTTTCCTTTTTTGCCTGCAAAATTCACAAACTGTTTTAGAAATTACCTTGACAGTGAAGAAGCTTTTTCAACCAGTGTTAAGTCACTTTGAACTCCTAGACAAACTGAGCTCCTTTAATCTCTTCTACAAGACAGGCTTTCTAGCGCCAAGTCTTATCACCACTCTACAGGGCTACTTTTGCCCATCAACCAGGCAGCCAAAATTGTTTTAAACCCTTCATTTCAAACAGAATGGCAAGTGCAAGCTCTAAAGGTTGTTCAGGTTTGTCTATTTGCTTGGGTTTGACTCATTCAGTAGCTAGCATATAGAAGTCCAGAGAAAAAACATATTTGTTTTATAGCCTGTGTTTGGAATATATACCACTACCAATCTCAGAAGTGCCGGTACATGCTACCACATACCAGTAATTTCAACAGCTGAGTAACAGGACACAACTTTTCTGAATTTTAAGCAGTAAATCAGAAAACACTGTTAATGGAACAATATTCATCCCAACTCCATGTCAATTTCTCATACAGCAGGCCTTTATATATATAGGATACCCAATACACATCGCTGGGACACGCTGCATCAACCTCAAACGAACACACAGTTACAATGTGGCTCCATCACAGGGACTCACTGACACTGCAAACTTCCGAATACATCCGCTCTTGCTTTTTAAATTCAGTAATTTAGATTGTACACTTCAGATCAGAAGATGTAAACCAGTACCTGCAGGCAAAAGAAAGAGGATATATCGAGAGGAGAATGAAACCTCTCCTATCTTTTTTTAATTAATATTCCTTCACAGTCATCTACAATTAGCCTGCCAAAACCTAACACTGAACTAATTAATACAATCCTTTTGGTCTGTCCTGCCCCCGCAATTTTCAGCATTCTCATTAAACTTCTGATCTGTATTTGGTGATTTGAATCAACTGCTTCTAGTCATGTACTGAAGGCTTTTTAAAACAGATGTCATTTTTCCACATCAATTTTGTATTCAGAATTAGAAGAAAACAAACCACTCTGTTCTTCAGCTCCCAGTTTCTTAGTTTTGAACTGAGAGGCTTGAATAAACCAACAAAGTAAACATTCACTTGGCAAACACTTTCTGAGCTGTGGTTTAGCACTTTATAGTTGCAGGTACTTACCCAGCAACTTCCTTCCAGAATTTATCACTTGAAGTTCAGTAGCAAACATGCACTGTTTAGTGTTATCTTTAAAATTTATTCTGCAATCATTTTATATCACTACACAGATCATAATTTTAAACTTTATCTCAAAACCTTTTAAGAGTAAACTGTACATTAAAAAGACATAAATCCGTTTCTAGATATCATGACTCTAGTTCTATAAAATGGCACATTACACCTTCTAGTCACTCTTCTCTGATACCTTGTTACCCTTTAAATACATTTTCAGAAATCAATTTATTCAGAAAACTGTTACAAAATATTGATATCCAAATAAGAACTGAAAAGGACTGTTATACATCTGACGATATCATGTTCTTCTCTACAAGAAACCTACTTGCATTCTCATGTATGTCAAGAAGAACAAAATGCAACAGGACAACAAGGGCAACTAATATGGTGCAGAAGACGGACAAAATATCCAGCACGAAACTGAGAAAATGGAGAAGGCCCTGGAGTTGAGTGGCTCTATTTCAGAGTCCCCATTTCTTTGTGCTTTTATTTCTCATCATCTCCGACTTGACTGCTTATATGCTGAGCTCTTCAGGACTGCAGTCTTACTTGACTAAACGGACCTTGATTGCAGTAGTCCTGTAATCTAGCAATCTATCTGGTAACTCACGTACCTTACTAGGGGGAACAGCTGCTTGGACAGCAAGCATCATCCCAGCAGCCAAATACCACCTTCTGTGCTGGAGCACGCACAAAGCTGTCTAGAAGCTGCTGCTGCCAATGCTGCTTCCACATAGGGGAAGAGGAGGAGGATAGGCTAGAGGCACACTCCTTCTGCTCCCAGATCCAGCCAGGAACTGCTCTTTGCCAATTTTGTCAATGCAATCAATGGGGGAGGTATCAGGCAGATGTTGGATTTGTCCCTTAAACAGTAACTGCAGTGAGACCATATTCCACTATCATTACACACAAGACAAATCTGCTGATGGAGTCACTCTGATACAGCTTATCAGAAATTCATTGGTGATGAGGGACTTCACGCAAATCAATTTCCTGGATATCTTCATCAGATGCTACATCTCTTATCTGACTGTATATGTTGGAGTAACAGATGTCCTGCACATGAAAAGTGCTGAAGAACAGTTTGCATAAAAATAAATCAAGTCAAAAGAAAATGAATTTGCATCCTATCCAGAACTGTGCAAGGATCTAATAAGCTGTTTAATTACAGAAAACCTGTAGCTATTTTGTGAGACTCTGCACTTTCATAAAATTGAAGGGCACTACTCCAAAATAATGTAGATCTGAAAACGTGGCTTGCCCAGCTCCATAACTGTGGAGCTGATTATTTTCAATCATGTAAGAAAGAGTAAAATCACTGTGAACCACTTCACCACAGTACTAGGGGTGATTAATTAGGGAGTGGCAGAGGAAAGGATGAAACATCAAAAGAAAGTGAATAGTGGAAGTCTAAAAGAAGAAACATGTCTTGCAGGGAATCTGGCAATCTTCTATTATCAACATTTCCTAAGGAGCTAAGCTGCATGAAGAGAAACTGCAGTAGCCAAGGAACGAGGTTGAAATCTGCAAGTTTACAAACCACAGGAAGAATTCTTGCCCAGAACGAGCAAACTGTTGAGTGCACTGGACAGAAATATATTGGTCTGGGAGATTAAACTGGGAGGCAGACTCTCACTGGAATGGAAGGAAGTACTGAATAAAAATATTATGAACCCTCTCCTACTTTCAGACAGAGAAAGAATACAGACCACTTGGAAGAATTAACTCAATTTGTTGAGCAGAAAACTACCACAGAGGAGGAACACAACTTATCAGAGAGACTAGGAACTGTAACAGATGGATACAGCTGTATCTAAAGATCAGCAAGTGAAGAACAGAAAAAGAACATAACCAAGGAGAAAAGAAGCTAAAAGCAGTTTCCAAATTTTCACAATATAAGAACAGATTTTTTTTAAATCTATACCAAGTCAAAATAAAACTTTACATACTTGCAAAGCAAACCCTCTGTTCCTTCTATTAAGCATCTGAAATGCATTGTAGGCATCAATTGAGAAACAGACAAAACATCATCAAAAGCTGCAAAGCAATAAGTTTTACAGCAAAAGTATATGCCAGCTGCATACAAGAAATACCCACTTCTCAATGCTGGAATTATTTTTAAAAGTGTTGTGCAATTCCTTCTTCTCTTTTTAAAATCTTGCCCTAAAAAAATAAGAAAGCAAAAGTTCTCTCATCCTCACATTGCAAATTACTAAACACTTTTACTTCACCATAACTGTTAACAAGCAAGATATTCCTTTAGCTTTCAACAGGATTTTCTAAAACCATGCAAACAAATATCCCAAGACCCTGTAGAAACGTGCATGTATTCTGTGTAAGGTGGCAACACTGTTCTCAGAGCAAAGAAAGCCAGCACTAACTTAGCAGTTTCGTGCACAAGGCTGCCCATTTGCACCTTGCTCTCCTTGTTTTTGCTTTGCTGATCAAAGGAGTTGCCAAGTTTTTTCTTACCATTACAAGGCAGGAAAAATGGCTCTCCTCGGAGAGGCCCCTTTTGAAGGTCACAAAGGTTAGCTCCACAAGCCCTGGAGTCTGCTCTGATGCTGGAGTGATTGGCTGGCTTCCCTGCAGTGACCCTGCATTTCCCCTCCTTCACAATAGTGTGCTGGTTATGGAAACTAAATATGAAAGAAAGTGGTGGGGGAGGAAAGAATTTCTATGGAGACATAGTCAAAAACACTCAGAAGAGCAGCCTGAAAATCTAGCTGTCTGAAAACATTTGATTTCTTTCTGGAAAACTCAAAACAAATATTTCGTTACGCACTCTTCCCCTTAACAAAAAATCAAAAGGAAAAAGTTTGTTTTTTCTTAGAATACAAGCAAATGCATACTGCTCTGTCTTGGTCTAGAACAAGTTCTTTCTTAAGATGTTTACTTGCCCCATCCCTGGATTTAATCAACTGGAACCCACAGGTCACACCCTCTTAATGAAGACTGAAGTGACACCAACTTATCTGGATTCAGATTTGTAGCACCTTCCAGCTCCTGAGCATCATCACACTAGAGACATTTTTTAAATGTTAGAAAATATATGAAAGCTTATTTATAGGCATCAGACCCCAATTACTTTTAGGTCCTAAAGATAAGTAATTAAGATATCTTGCAATACCCAGCAAAACCATCATTAATTCAAACCTCCCAATCCACAAGCAGCCACAACTATTTAGGTTTTGCTCAAACATTAAAAAAAAAATTCTATCCTGTAGTGTACCGAGCACTGAAAGCTCCTGCCACATCAAAGCATCCACTCCTAAGAAACGTTCAATGTTGGTCTAAGTAAAGTAGCATAAATTTTGTATATTGAAGAAGGAGCTTTTCGAGACTTCATATTTTGGGAGCACAATTTCATATCACTTTAACAAATAAAACTTTGATCCTCCGCATTATTCAAAAAGCTTTCTTACCACCATGAAAATCAAGACAGGGTCTTTCCTCTCTATATAACTGGAGGTGTCAAGTTCTGCCTCCAGTGCCATCACACATTTGTTTGGACAGGTGAAGCCAATTAAAACTCAGCCATCAGTGTGTTTGATGCTGAATCCACCTCTGCAGCTGTTTTGAGTTCATTATGTCACCAGGAGTCAAAAGTACTTCCAGAAGTAGTCAAGTTGTACAGCCCCACTAACTAGGTGTTTCAATCTGTTTAAGTACTCTCAAGACTCAAATCCAGTATCAGAGAGGCTCATACTACCACCTTTTCTTCCTAGGAGGAAACAACAGGCTTCCTCTTCCTATCCAGTAACCCCTGTTCATAAAACATCGAAGGAAAACAACCCCTCTGTGCTGGGAGACAGCAATAAATGACTGACAGTGCCAGAATCACAAATAAACTAAGCTGAAAACAATAAAACGCATTATTAAAGGAGAAGGAATATCATAGCTCATATAAAAGCACAGAAGTGCAAGTGGGATTTTGACCGGGTTACTTTGAACTATTCACCTGTTAAAATACATAGTGAAAATTACAGACACCTCAAGGGGCCTCCAGAACTGTTTCACACCGAAAAGTCCAGATTCAAGTGCAGAAACATCAGGAGAGCAGGGAGAAATCCTCATAACAGCCACACCATAACAAAAAGCAAAAGGTTTATATAGGAAAGAGCTGCCCTGATCGTCATTAACATTCAATGGAGAAGTGTTTTTTTTTAAAAAAAGCACAAAAAGAGAGTAGCAAATTCCTCTTTACCCCTTTTGCATGAAAGCTTTTATGACCAACACTTGCCCTTTTTTTAGCTGGTGTTATAAGAGATAGCACTTCTGCCTGAAAACCTTACCAAAATTCTCAAGCCTCTTCGGAGGCAGCTACAAAGGCCAGCACACGTAACACCTATCAAACCCAAGCCCTCCTCAGCTCCCATACAAATGCCAGGCACACAACATGGTGGCCACCAGAAGACACAGTCACTAGATTACCTGAAACATTTACCATCCCAACAGACCACTTATCTTTCAAGATTGCCATGAAAAGAAAATCCAAGAGAAAGAACTGAGTCAAGAGTCAGTAACAAATGTTGTTTTGCTAGCAGGCATATCTTTGACCACCTTGGTATGACCACCNCTGGATTCAGATTTGTAGCACCTTCCAGCTCCTGAGCATCATCACACTAGAGACATTTTTTAAATGTTAGAAAATATATGAAAGCTTATTTATAGGCATCAGACCCCAATTACTTTTAGGTCCTAAAGATAAGTAATTAAGATATCTTGCAATACCCAGCAAAACCATCATTAATTCAAACCTCCCAATCCACAAGCAGCCACAACTATTTAGGTTTTGCTCAAACATTAAAAAAAAAATTCTATCCTGTAGTGTACCGAGCACTGAAAGCTCCTGCCACATCAAAGCATCCACTCCTAAGAAACGTTCAATGCTGGTCTAAGTAAAGTAGCATAAATTTTGTATATTGAAGAAGGAGCTTTTCGAGACTTCATATTTTGGGAGCACAATTTCATATCACTTTAACAAATAAAACTTTGATCCTCCGCATTATTCAAAAAGCTTTCTTACCACCATGAAAATCAAGACAGGGTCTTTCCTCTCTATATAACTGGAGGTGTCAAGTTCTGCCTCCAGTGCCATCACACATTTGTTTGGACAGGTGAAGCCAATTAAAACTCAGCCATCAGTGTGTTTGATGCTGAATCCACCTCTGCAGCTGTTTTGAGTTCATTATGTCACCAGGAGTCAAAAGTACTTCCAGAAGTAGTCAAGTTGTACAGCCCCACTAACTAGGTGTTTCAATCTGTTTAAGTACTCTCAAGACTCAAATCCAGTATCAGAGAGGCTCATACTACCACCTTTTCTTCCTAGGAGGAAACAACAGGCTTCCTCTTCCTATCCAGTAACCCCTGTTCATAAAACATCGAAGGAAAACAACCCCTCTGTGCTGGGAGACAGCAATAAATGACTGACAGTGCCAGAATCACAAATAAACTAAGCTGAAAACAATAAAACGCATTATTAAAGGAGAAGGAATATCATAGCTCATATAAAAGCACAGAAGTGCAAGTGGGATTTTGACCGGGTTACTTTGAACTATTCACCTGTTAAAATACATAGCGAAAATTACAGACACCTCAAGGGGCCTCCAGAACTGTTTCACACCGAAAAGTCCAGATTCAAGTGCAGAAACATCAGGAGAGCAGGGAGAAATCCTCATAACAGCCACACCATAACAAAAAGCAAAAGGTTTATATAGGAAAGAGCTGCCCTGATCGTCATTAACATTCAATGGAGAAGTGTTTTTTTTTAAAAAAAGCACAAAAAGAGAGTAGCAAATTCCTCTTTACCCCTTTTGCATGAAAGCTTTTATGACCAACACTTGCCCTTTTTTTAGCTGGTGTTATAAGAGATAGCACTTCTGCCTGAAAACCTTACCAAAATTCTCAAGCCTCTTCGGAGGCAGCTACAAAGGCCAGCACACGTAACACCTATCAAACCCAAGCCCTCCTCAGCTCCCATACAAATGCCAGGCACACAACATGGTGGCCACCAGAAGACACAGTCACTAGATTACCTGAAACATTTACCATCCCAACAGACCACTTATCTTTCAAGATTGCCATGAAAAGAAAATCCAAGAGAAAGAACTGAGTCAAGAGTCAGTAACAAATGTTGTTTTGCTAGCAGGCATATCTTTGACCACCTTGGTATGACCACCTAAATTCTTATCCTTCTGGCTGATGTTGCTATTCAGGCAAAAAGTCTCCCATGGTACGTGCTGTGCCAAGATTAAGGCACTTCTGGCCCTGCCTTGGTTACTCAGATGATACAAGGCAAAAAAGCTTCCTTTTACCATCACCTACTGAAGCCACACTAGGGGGTTCTGCTGGTGTAATTACATTTTCTGAAAGCTTCTAACTTCACAAATACACTAACCCCCTCCTATCTGAGGAATTAAATTCAGTATCTGGAAAAGGTGGAGCAACATCACCTTACCGCAGCTCCTGTATTCTTACAGACACCACAGCTAAGAGGAAGGAAGAAAAAAACAAACCACAAAATATCCAAGAGTATCAAAACCAACAAAGACACTAATAAATGACCAAAAAACCCTCTGCAAGCAGCAAGACCAAGATACCACCCAAACCTGTAACATGGGAGAAGGCTAAAGTTTAGGACTATGTTTTGTAAGTTTTTATGTTAAAGGTTCAGATTGCTGTAATTCTTTAATTATGACACAACTGGGCCAAGGAACAGACACAATGTAACCAGCCCCTTCTTCTGGTAGATGTAATGCAGGAGTAACTTCCAAGACAGCTTTGGTAAGCAACCCCCTTCAAAAACACAATTTTAAGAAAGTGCCAAGCACTTCCCTGACACAAGACTCAAGCAATACAAGAATTCGTCACACAGATGTAGTACCAAGTGCCCTACATCAATCCTGAAACTGTATGGAAGAAAGATGTCCAGATGCCTTTTTTTGAGCAAGTTAAAATTACACTAAAATTACTAAAACCAGCCTGAACACCCATCTTTCTCAAAATTTGAATTGAGAAGAGTTTCATATATGGAAAAAAACTTAACCATTTCATTAGATATCTCAGGTTTAGTTTTATGACTTATGATGTAACCAACACGTCAATAAGCCCATAATTCCTAAATTAACAAAAAATTAAATTAATTGATCACACAGAACATGAACGGACATGATTAAGGACAAAAATGAGGATGCAGATCAAAATCAGCTAGTTTCACAATTCCTATTTCAGCAATATGAAAATGCCCCATGGCAGAGGAGTTGGAATTACATGATCTTTAAAGTCCTTTCCAACCCAAACCATTCAATGATTCTACGAATATGGATCACTCAACCCATCAAATATCACAACTGACCTCCAAATTTAGTTGTTAGCTTAAGCTATGTCAGGTGGGTTTTTTTATATTCAGCCTACAAACACCAGTAAACCTAACATTGTGCTGTTTAAAAGTGCCCAGTATTTTTCTGAAATTTCAATTCTGACATAATATAAAAATGTAACTCATAAAAAAATTTACACCAGAACAACTGAACCAAAGCAATCTTACCACAATTTGTTTACACCAGACAACTTCACGTACACTCATGCAGGTAAACCTGATCAACTAAAAACAAAACCACAAAATGCTTTGTTCCCAGTGTTTCAAATGTAGAGTTATATGAGAAAACAGAGGTTTTCCAAAGGGAAAGGTAAGCAAGACAAAGAACCCAACAAAAACACACATGCCTAAACACTTGTTACAAGGTAGCTTAGACCAGTGGTCTCCAAACTTTTTTGGCCACAAACCATGACAGTAAAAAAATTTTTCAGTATGGGCAACAAGGTTCCATTTCTACATATGGGTAAGCACAAAAAAAACATATGCCCAGGAAACTAAGAGAAGAAACAACACTGACCAACTTAACCATATTTTGATCAAACACTCTCTGAGCATGTAGTAGTAGCACTCCAAGACAGTCATCAGAAAGACTCAAATTCTGCATCAGTACTGCTGACTCAGAAGAAAACCAGTAAAGTGGCAGGGGAAATTGCGGCCCACTTACTAAGCCCACATTTGTTATGTGAGTGCTATTTATAACGTCACATGCTGGAACTTGTTCCCAAGCCAGCTAAACCTACATGCTTAATTGACTCAATAGACAATGCTGCATTGTCACACCTAATCCTACAGGCTACAGTTTCTAAACCATTAAAGCTTTTGTACATTTTAATTTTCTTAGCAGTTCCGAAACCACAGAATCACAGAAT
>VZTO01008624.1:1461-13957 GCA_013400615.1 Syrrhaptes paradoxus
CTGAGTTCACTTCATTGACTTACGTTACTTGAGAAAAGTGAAACCAGAGACTAAGGGGCAAAGCAAGTGCACAAATATGAACAAGTAGAAAGTAGAGTCTGGATTTTTAAGATGACATGCAATTTCTAAATACACAAATGTATAAATCCCCAATAAAAAGAATACATTATTTAAATCCTTCATTATTTTTTTAAATACACAAGTTATTTAGGTCAGGAAAAGTACCATCACTTAAACACTGCAACAGTTTTTTGTGAGTGCTGATTTTTTGACAGGTGTCCCAGACAGGCTGGTTACCGACCTTACATCATCTCGATTATCACTTCGTTTCCGCACTTCACTGGGGGGAGGGAGGGAAAAAAAAAAAAAAGCACTCAATTAATATATTTCTATCCATGTCTGTTCTGTTTCTCCCAGTACATCTTGCTGAGCTCACCATTATCTATTGCATGGTTAAAACTATGGGCTTTAGTGCACAGAATCACGTCTCATAAGTTTCTACTTTGGAAATAATATCAGAATTTCTATACAAATAATAGTTATTGATAGAAATATAATCATTTCTAATATGTACGAACTCCATAATGCTCTGTTTTCCCTTTCCTTTTGACAATTTTTCTTTAATTTGTTTGCTTTGGTATATTACCATAGAAACAGCATATGTTCACTCCTGAAAGTATAAAACCAAGTAACTCCAAAGTATGAATTTACCCTCAGAGGAAAAACACACATCGGTGGATTTTTTTATTGTAAATGTAGACCTAAAAATTCTGTATGTATGAGTGATTATTGATCTGTACTCTTACTGTGGGCCCCCTACAATGTCAAAAGCCAGCTCTAAAATTTCTTGCTTTCATATATACCTAAAAAATAAATTAAGTCTTCCCCATATTAGTAGAATAAATTCATAAAGTTCCTCTCAAACACTGCATTATTCAACATAACAGTGGCAGAAAGGAACACTACAAAGTGGCAATATATAAATCTGTAAGAAATGTTTGTAAGTCTAATGAAATGTTTATGTACAATTTTTTATTTCAATATGAAACACTTCTTTCAAAAAATACAAACTACTAAGACTTGGGTAAAGAAATTGCAACCATTCAAGACCAAGGTTCTGGGTAATGTCTAGACCACTTGGGGATTAATGAACCTTGTGAAGAAAAATACCAAATTTGGTTTTTTTGTTATGAGATTCTGAAAAGAGAGGTGCCAAAACATTTTTTTTAAATTCTTGAAACGGTTAAAAAAAGCTATCAGGTTTAAACATTACAGATAATTTCCAGCTGTCACTAATATTATATAACTGTGCTATGAATGTTCTCTAATTTCATAATTCATTGCTGCATTCATGGTTATGTTCTTGTAAATGAGTCGTTTACCAAATCAGCAATTAACTCCACTTTGACACTGACAGACAAAAAAATGCCTATGTTCTTTCTCCACCTCTGACAGATGCATTTTCCTGGAAATACAGGTGCTCTTGAAAGTCCCAGGTGAAGAAGCAATGATCCTCTCTAGAAAGCCAGTATATTGTATGCAAACCATGTTAATCAGTAGTATTTTAACAATGAATAATCAAATACTGACCAAATCTCAAAAAGTTTGATTATTGCATTAGGCTGCTGAAAAAAATCACATGAATATGGTTTGTAACTCTGGCCTTCAGCTCCATGCATTAAACTGAAAAAATCAAAGGCTGAGGGCTCATTACATACCCCTAGGCCTTCAAAATTATATTTTAATGAAGACTGGTTTGAAAAGGTAAAAGTGTCACGTTTAGCTCACACATTATCACAGAAATACCAGATTGCTAAATTAATACAATCAGAATTTCTATCTTTTAAATAATTTAGAGAAAAGGACATCAAAGAAAATATGTGAGATTAGAATGGTCAGTAGTAAAACTGAATATATATTAATATATGTGAAAGAATTAAGAACTAATTATACACATAATTATACACATTTGAAATTAATTTAAGAAAGAATTAAGAAAGTAAATCCATGTACCATTAAAAAATGTAATTTGTTCACCAACAGGTTTTAAAATTGGAGCTCCATAATGGAGCTCTAATTTAAATACTAATTATTGAGACAGTCTTGTAATATTTGCAAGCAAAAATGTTACTTGATTAAACTGAGAATAAATCTTGGCTTGCATTTATCTATAAAGTTTTAATACGGTATTCTTTTCTAAATTTTGTTTGTTGAATTTGATGTTGGTACAATTCTAAATGTACATGTGTGTCTTTGTATGTATATTCACATACGATGTCTTTTTTATAAAACATACTCAGATGTTTTTATTCAAAAACAGAAACATGGCTACTTACCGAGCAAGATGAAGAACAGCTTCTACAATATTAGATCCATCTTTAGCACTTGTTTCACAGAACAGCGCATTATAAGTCTGTGAGTAAAAATAAAATGTTAAGCCAACTAGTCTGAAATGGTTCCCATTTGAATATGTATATTCAACTACCAATGTTTTCCTTGATAACAAAAAGAAAGATGACACACATTTAAATGAACAGGATTTCTTCTGGTACTCTTCATTCTCCAATATATTCACTTCAGTAGTGTGAAAAAAAACCACTAATTGCTTTTTAAATGTATATTTTTTATATTCAGTATATTCTGAATTAACAAACTGAATAAAAAACACATCACAGGCTTAATGTCCAAACTTAATCTTCTTGTCTGCAAGACTGCAAAATAAGAAGAGAGTTGCTAGGACGGGTCACTGAATCCAGCTTGTTAGCTACTGACAAACTACAGCATCTGGTTGTCCTGGGTTAAACTGAAACAGAGTTAATTTTCTTCATAATAGCTAGCAAGTGGCTGTGTTTTGGATTTGTGCTCAGTAGGAAGCTGATAAAAAGTGATGTTTACGCGGCTGCCAAGGTCTTTCAGCTTCTCTGGCTGTCTGCAAACAGGAGAAGCTGGGAGGGAGCACAGCCCCAGTTACTAGTCCAGGATTTGATCTTAGGTTTAGAACTGAGATTCGAAGTTGCCAATAACCAAATTTAGATTGCTGGTATAATTTCACCTTTCAGAACCTNTATTTGTATATGGTATTATTTTCAATATTATAGTAGTTTAGTTATTAAATTGTTCTTATCTCAACACAAGAGTCCTTTTTTTCCCTTTATCCCTTTAATTCTCTCCTCTATCCTTCGAGGGGGTGCGGGAGGGGGATTGAGGGGAGAACAGGGTGAGCGGGTGTGTGTGAGTTGGCCCCCAGCCAAAGGGCAAACCCATCACACTGGTATATGAGCTTAACCAGAAATTTCATTCTGGAAGTAACAGACGTGGTATCTGCCCCAGTGCAATCAATCATGCCAGCACTCATCAACTCAAGACTCCAAAGATTCTACTTTTTTTCTTTTTCTGCAAAATATGGGATATGTGCATCCCTTACCCCCCCATATAAATACATACAGAAAACTTGTCCACGATTCTATTTACAGCAGAGTTCCTTTTTTCTTCCTGCAGACATAGCAGGAATACAAGGTAGTCTCTTGAAGATGAAAATTTTCCATTCAAAACCAGACAGACACAAGCCAGGCAAAAAGCCTCATATGCTCACTAGTGTGCTTCATGTTTGCACTGGCAATTTCTCTTTGGCAGCAGAAAATCTCAGTCTCCTAGTCTATCCACTTTTTCACCATAAACACTGAGAAGACTATCCCAGCCAATAACAAAGTCCAGCTCAGTAGACACTGAGATGTGATTTAGCTCAACAAACACCATCAAAACAGGATCCTAATTACTAGATTTAAACAAATGACCAGAAAATGACTTTTTACTAGTTTATCACATAGTTTTCAGATTAAAGTTCTTAAGGTCATTTCATACTAAAGAGGTAGACTTACCATAGCCAGTTTTTCTCCATAATTTAGAGGTACACATTTTTGCCCTTGTTCTGTAACAGCTTGACGAAGATCTGCTTTGTTTCCCACCATCATAATTGGAATATTCTCATGAGTTGCATCCTGTAAAGTGGATTTTATTTCCTTATTGACAGAACACTCAAAATACAAAAAAGTAACTAGCATCATGATGTCATACTGATTTCCTTCCCACAAAAAAAAAGTTTCACCCTATCACAAAAAATGACAAATTATGAAATTCACGCTGAGTTTTCACAAGCTAGCTGACATTTAAGCAGCCAGCTTAAACATCTGCCCCCAAAGATGCGCTTCCATTGCCATAAGCCCTGTTTCCCAACAAGCAATTTCATGTATTAAATTAATCTAATGGCAAGTGGATATGACAAAATTATAACGGGAAAAGTGACCAACTCCTTTATCATGATTAAAAAAAATGGATTTAAGAAGATTAATTAAAGATTTTCTTATCACTTTCCCTCCTATTAAACATCTCTGTTATGAGAGAAAACCTCTTTTCATTAAATGCAAATTTGTACTCAAATGCACAAATAAGATGTAATAATAGAAAGAAATACTGAAAGTTTCACTTGAAAAATAGCTAGTTTACAGAATCTAACATACTGGTTTAAAATGCAGAGACTCCAAGAAATACTCAAGCAATCCACAAGAGGTTATCTGAAACAGGCTCTTATGTCAATTTCAAAAGGAAATGAACAAGAAGTGTGATCACATGATACACTTTTATACCAAAAGATGTATCAGTTTTAACACTGTCAGGATACATTTAGGACTTCCATGTAGCTTTTATTTCTATGAGAGACTGCAGTCTGGCTAATTCCAATATACAGATATTCAAATTTTTTAAATAAGGTTAACACCACAGTGAAACATAGTTCGTAAGTCATATATACATAAGGTTCTTACCTCGATCATATCCACCCATTCTCGCACATTAAGAAAGCTTTTTTCACATGTTACATCATACAGCAGTAAGACACCATCTGCTCTTCTGAAGTACGATTTAGCAATACTTCGGAATCTTTCGGGGAAAAAAAAAAGATTTGCATAAGGCCACACTATCAAAAAGAATACAAATTAACATCATTAAGAACACAGCATTACTTTATTGCACTACTGAGTACAATTCTCTCCCTATTACAAGATTAGTTTTCTCATAGTTTCTTTCATAAGTAGTTCCTGAAAACTGCTGATGCAGGTCTACAAATGCTCCGTAACTATCAACAGGATTCTAACCTAAACAGCAATCGACATTTTGCATCAAAACTATCTACACTGTATCTATTACAAATAACCTCCTCTGCACTGGACTTTTGATTAGGTGGCAAGGCTTTTTCAGGTACGTATGAGTTCATAAATTGAATGCGGTACTCTGCTACATTTGAAAAAACGTAAAAACAAACTTATTCCAGAAATTAATTAATCAGTTACAGTCACCTTTGGCATTAACATAACACATTCTACTTAACAATTAAACTACATCAACAAAATATTTACATTCTATATTAAAATATTGTTCACAAATTTATTATGTGGGAGGAGAATTATTGGGCCTCTGACTACCTACTTCATATCATCAGGCAAAAGCAAACACATACAGCCTAATACAAATCTTGGTTGGTCAGTGAACAGATTGAACTGACTTCCAAGATCTTAGATTAACCTTTTAATAAGCCCCAAAAGCTGTCAAAAAAGAAATAATGGTTCTCAAGTAAGGATATCATAAGATTTTGAGGAAATTCTATACAATAATCTGAAGAACCTTGGATATATGTTCAACAATCTGTACAACTATGCCCTTAAGTCTTTTTAAAGTCTTTGGGAAGAAGTTTTCATACACTAAATACAATGCAAATCAGGATCAGGAATTTCAAGGAAAGAAAAGGAGAAGAGGGTGAAGTGAATGGAATCTCTAAGATAAAGCCTGCTCAGAAATATAAGTCTGTAAGGACAAAGAAAGCAAAAGACTGAAAAGGGAAGAAGCAGTGCTCCACCTTTTTGGATTGTCAGAGGAACATACAGATTTCATTAGTTAATGCTGTGGTGAACCTCAACTATTTCTCTCAGAAAAGAGAAAAGATTACATCAGGCATTACCATAGCCAACAAATAAACATTCCACCTGTCTTGGGGTCTCAGCAGAGCAAAATCACATTTGTCTATAGTCATTGTCATTTACATATGGCCATACTGACTTACTTACTACAGGGTCATATAATATTTACTGGAATTGTTTTCACCTAGATGAATAAAGGTAAATGTCTTGTAGAAACTAAACAACTGACATTTCATAAGCAAAGAGGATCACTAACCTCTCCTGCCCAGCTGTGTCCCACAGTTGTAGTACTGTAGGTTCTCCATCAACAATTAGTCTTTTCATTTGAAAATCCACACCTGAAAAGAATAATGTGTACAGCCTAAGCAAAAACATCAAAAACCATAAAAAATCCACAGAAAATTAAAAGTTATGTGCCATATACAACAGTTATTTCAGTATTTGTCCCTTTTAATAGATTAGAAGATTTCAGTCCTTCACTGACTTGAACTGTGATAATCTCCTGAAAGTACTGAATTTGTCCTTAGAAGAACATTTAAATAAGTATTTTACCCACACATTTTCCCAGAAGCATTGATACATATTTGACATTATGACCAGCAAATAAGATCCTTCTCTGCTTTATTTTGTCAAACACTTCTATGGAAGAAGAGATAATGTTTTATGAAACAGACTTTATTTCAAATGCCAAGGAAGAAAAAGATAAATTAGAACAAAAATCCTGATTCAGAGCTAATAAAACAAATATATAAATATAATTTGATTGGAAGACAAAAATTCAGTCTTTGGAATAAGTAAGACAAGTGTATATTATTATAGCTGTCAGCTAACAAACAACAAGCCAGACAGAAATCACTCCAGCTGCATTTAAAACAAAGCTCCAATAACACTTTGAAGAAATGGAGACAAAAAAATAGTATGAAAGACATCAAAGGATAGTACGAAATACTAAGAAAGGAGAAAAGAGCTGAGGAGACAAAAAAGCAATAAAAAATGCGAAAAGGATTATACAAAAATTCTAAGTTCATTATACTGGAACTCCCTTTTCTGGTGCTTTGTGTTGTTCCAGAACGGGCTTTGTGCTTTGCAAATAGAAACTAGATTAGAGCAGTACCCTATTACCCACTCCAAGCAGCAGTAAGGCACTTCTAAACTTTAGTACTCAATTAGACCTCGCAGACTAAGAAACTGCATGTGTATATCCAGGAAAACCTGGCAAGCAATCAGAGAGACTAATGTTTTCACCCACTTCTGCAGAACAGCAATGAAATTCACTTTAGTATTTTAAGAAGAACAATAACTATACCCAGGGTTGCACTGGTGTTGCCTCGAAATTCATTCTTGCAAAGTCTCATAAGGAAACTGGATTTTCCCACTGCTGCGTCTCCAGCGAGAACAATCTTGTAAGCCTTCTCTGAACTGGGGTATTTTGGAGTACATTCAGTTGCATCTGACTGAAAATAAAAGGAACTTCTCTTATTGCAGTTTAAATTAAAAATATTCTCTATATCAAGCACTTTTTTTTTTTTTTTCCCCCTAAAGAATTGGTTACCTGAGGGGTGAGAGCAGATATATATTTCCTTGTTGAAGCAACTGAGCTGCTTCGACTTGGCGGCTGTGAGGGCTTCCAATCTAATATGGTACTGCTGTTATCAGGACTGTATGCTTCCTCATCCCTGATCTCTGGAACCTGAAAGTACAAGCTAGTGTTTTAGGTCCAGCGAGAAAAGTATACTTTTTTTTGGAAAGGCACAGCTAAGACTGATTAAAACATTTGTTTTAATAGTTTGGATTAAACAAGAGATACAGGATCAAATAAAGCTGTGCAAATCTAGTCAAAATACCATTATTATTCTGTTCTTATTCGCATTTGCTGTTTACTATAGCCTACGTTTGGCCCTTAAACGTGTTTCCTATTTGGCACACATGCTTTCAGTACAGTTTCCAGATACAGTAAATATATTTCCATATGGAAAACTTCATCTTAAAAATAATTACAACAAATTAATACTTTATTTCAAAGTTTATTTTGCAAAAATCAATAATTTCCCTACAAGACGTTACTCTCTACGCTATTACTACTTAAGCTAAATTAAATACAGTACAGTTGCAATCAGCACTATACACAGTATTTTCAACTGCAGAGACTAAATGTCTACTAGATGCACAGTAAAGGATCTACTCTAAAAAATAATCCCTGTGCTCTGCTGTGCTTGATACTAGTCTTGCTACATTGTCATCGGTAAAGTTCTCTATTTTACTAACAATAAAATGGATATAACACCTTCCCACATTTCTAAATTCTCTGAGACTTACTATGTAATTCAATGTACACACCAACAGTATACTTTTTCTCATTTATGCAATTTTTTCATTCACTGCCACAGCATAGTAAGAGAGTGAACAGAAACCCATTTTACTTCTACAGCATCTGCTTTTTAATCATTAGAAAATGAGTGCCAGTCTGTGTGCTGTTTAACAACCTTCAAAAACCCTGTGTACTTCAAAAATTAAGTTATTACCTCAAATTTTCTATCAAAAGTGTCAAAACAAATATTTTCCTTTTTNTTTTGAATGTCTCCAGAGAAGGAGACTCCACAACCTCTCTGGGCAGCCTGTTCCAGTGCTCTGTCACCCTCACTGTAAAGAAGTTAAGTTTTCCTGTCACAATCTTTCTACAACTCAAATACTTAGTTTTAACGGACCTACAGTCAAAGACCCATTTCATTTTAAAAACAGGAAACTAATTTTCACTCCAACCAAACATCCTTCTCAGAGGAGGAGCAAGTCTGGCACTTACATCTGTATCAGAAGCATCACCACCAAAGCCTTCTTGCATACACTGTGGCTTTTGAAAAATCCTCTGATGCTTGTATTCCACTTCTGAATCATACTCATTTGAATCTCTCAGGGTAGACAAACCACTGTCAAAACAGCTCTCAGGTAAGCTGTCAACTTCACAGTTTACCCTTTGCATAGGATCACAAAGGGCTAAAGAATCATAATCTTCATCCACACAAGAAGAATGAGATGATCTAATGAGAAAATATTGGGGGGAAAAAAGAAGTTATTCCACAATTGGTTCTCCCAACAAAATCAGAGCCATTCTGGAATAGTGGATACTAAGAAATGCTAACTACAATTTAAGATGTATGTCAATGCCTATTTTGCATTTCTAAATAATTTCTTTTTCAATCATATTTCTTAGGATGCTCAAATCATATAATCTATGTTATTGATGATGACTACTCAAATCTCTAAGAATGCCTATTTATTCATACACAGGGGAAAAAAAAAAACTAAATCACTGAAATACAGAGGAAGGGTGCATGCAATAACAAAATTAAAACTTGTCAGGCATTCCCCAAAATAAGGGTCTTTATTAGTCAATTTTCAACCTCAGTGAAGCATTAATTCAATGCTGGGAATTTCAGATGTGCTTAAAGCAAGTTAGACCAAGATGTATAATACAGATAAAAAAGAAAAATCATACCCACTAATGTAAATTTCTTGAAACATATTAGAATGCAAATCACTATCTCTTAACACTGATCAGATGTCAGGAGACTGACAAAGTACTGAAAATGAACAGGTTTTCGGACATTCATATATCTTTCTGAGTTTTGGTACTACAAAGTCATGGCTGCTAAGTGTAAGTTTTATTCCTATCACATAAATTTTCTTCTAAAGTAGCTTGCATTCGTCACTTTTGTGGGAATGCAAGGATTGCACCATGTGGCAGGTACTAATAAATATTCACAGAGAAGGACATTACTAAGTCTCTGGAGAGGTTTTAATTATACCTTCAGAAAATTACTCAACGTAATATTCAACTTAGTAATGGATGCCTCTCAAAATTTGCAGAGGGTCTAACAGGGGAATTGGCTTTACCTGCATGCAGCAGAAGGAATTAGTTTGCAACAAGCAAAACTTTACAGCCAGCAAACACATCCCACATGGAGACATCAGAGTAAGAGTAACAGTATTGAATGAATACTATAGCATGAAGCAGAAGCCAACTTAATCCCTAACAAACATATTCATCTCCGGTAAAATGTAAAACACAGACTACTAAGAACTCTAACAGAGACCTCTCTACAGTTTGAAGTACCACTGAAAGAATAATAAGACAAAATAACCCATCGATTGAGTAAGGACACATTTTTGCTGGCAGTTCCAGCTGTTTAAAAAAACAACAGTGAAAACATAGCATCATATACAGCACTTGAGGCTGGATCCAATGTCCAGTAACTTCAGTGAGAGTCTCTCCAACGATCTGAGGAAGCTCTGACCAATGACCTGCATCCAGTAAGTACAAAACCAAAGTAGCTCTGACCACTTGATATTTGTATTTAGACAACTTACTGCTCTCTTTGGTTCTTACCCCATTAGTATCCAAGTGTATTCACTGCTCTTTCATTCCAGTGCCAGATGACGACGTTTATTCTTTTAAAGAATGAGGTTCACATACCTTTGTGATAATTACTACACGGGAAAATGACACATACAGGCTAAAAATATGACCAAAAATGTTTTGTTTCCTAAGTACCGAGTAAGCTAGCTAACAGAGGTCCTCAGTAGATTTTCGTAGTTTCTTGGAGACAAGGAAGGGAGATTGAGAATCAAACTAAAATCAGAACAGTCTAAGATCAAACAAGAGGCTGTCTGAACTCTCCATAAGTTCATGATTTGCACTGAGAAGAGTTTTCCTGAAGTAAAAGGTTCCTGTTGACTTCAGTGCACTTTGGATAGCATGCTGTGGTCACACATTCCTTCTGAATCAGACAGAACTACTCTCCCTGTTATTTGACAGTATTTGCTCTTCTAAGAAAAGTCTTTTTAAACTTAATAAAAGCAAACTTGTCTTACCTGTCATACCGTGGGTTTAGAGGAGACTGTCCACCATTAAATTTAGGACTGCTTCTAGATATGGTACTTCCTGGTGAGGTGTTAGCTAACCGCTGCAACAGATACATAACAAATGTATAGTAAGTTTGACGAACACAGTCTAAGCATCTAGATTTGACATGAAAAAAAAAAAATGTGCGTAATCAAAATTACTGCTGTATACTTTCACATATATTCAACTCCTTATTTCTAAGCCTCATGCTTTACATATGACTGAATGTCAAAAGGTCTGTTACATATAGCATTTACACTTCACTGTAGCCTTAATACTGAACTTCCTAGGCACATTCAACTACAAAAGACAACGGAAATTCCAAGAGGATGGTGTTACTGAATACACCTGAAGATTTTTAAATGCTGAACTTTGAAAACTAACATTTAGAAAATTTCACGTTGACTACTAAAGTGAAAAAAGAAATGTCATGGGCAGAGCTAGTTTAAGTAGAGATACCTCCTGGTTCTTGCGTAACATAGTGGAGAGAAGGAGAGATCTCAACTGATAGCACATGACGGAGTATTTCCTATGTTCTGCTGCCCCTCTACACACTTATCCACTGGGAATAGTCTGTCTTCTCTACAACCTTGCTTATGTTTCAGGGCATGGCAGCAGGAAATGGTATCTCCTGTTGCGTCTGCAGTGAATGTCTGTCAGCCAGTATCAACAAAAGGTACTCACATTCATTGGTACAGTATGCTGGAAACAGGCAACGACCCCACTCTTCCTCCTTCCTGGCCAGAATTGTCTCTGCAGGCCCATTATTCTGGCCCCATCCTCTACAACAGTTAGTTGCTTTCCTGATTATGTAAGGGCTTTCCCAATCATTACAGAATCATGGAATCATTAAGGTTGGAAAAAGACCTCAAGGATCATCAAGTCCAACCATCAACCATTAGATTTGGAGTTTAACAGACTTCCCACATTGCAAAATGGCAGTGTAGAGTGGATTTTTTTTGTAACTGTCAAGCCTTCCTTTCCCTGATTTGGAGGACACCAGGTTACATCTGTTACAACAGATCCTCATACAATTGTGACAGCCCAAAAGAGTCCGACTGTAGTCCCAATTATCAGCAGGCAATGGTATTCTTTTTCCCAGTGACTTGACTGGATAAAGTTCAAATTAGGTTAAGACCTTGCTACGAAAATAAAGCAGCTTTCTGAAAAAGTGGGTTTTCAATGGTAGGGCACTCCCATAAAGACAATATAAACATACTCCCTTCAATGCAAGAGAAACTGCTGATTTATTCGCTTCATCAGATACATTTGGCCACAGCGCACTAAAAAAAGCTCAACTTTCCAAAACACCTCAAAAGGCAGCTGTGCTCTGACAAAACTCCATTATTTCACAAAACACAAGTAAAATCTAACAAAGTTCAACTACTCAACTGTATTCCCAGAGTGAGTCTACTGAATAAAACTCAATTTTCTGACTATCCATTGAAGTACAAACAAATTTGCATCTGGTGCAACCTTTTAGTACAACATAACAAAATCATAAATACATACCAATGATCTGTTGTACTTGCTAAAACTGTTTTCAAGTGCACTCCGTAAACCATCATTGCTGTCATGTAGCTTTCGATTAGCTGATCTGACAAGGAAACACAGTTTAACTTGCAGC
>VZTO01008625.1:4089-47239 GCA_013400615.1 Syrrhaptes paradoxus
CTCAGCCCATCAGTCCAGCCTGTCCAGATCCCTCTGCAAAGCCTCCCTACCCTCAAGGAGACCAACACACCCGCTCAGTTTGGTATCATCAGCAAACTTACTGAGGGAGCACTCAATCCCCTCATCCAGGTCATTGATAAAGATGTTAAACAGGACAGGCCCCAAAATCCATCCCTGGGGAACACCACTGGAAAAAGTAGGCTTTGTTTAATAATTTTTTGTTTAATAATGCCAAAGCTCACTGAAACACTGCTTGTGGCCACTGATACTAAGTAAAACCTGTATAACAGGGCAGTTTTCATGCATGATAAAGAAGGGGTGATTCATTCCCCATGGCAAAATTTCAGAACTGAATTAAGATTTTTAGCATTCAACACTAAGAAATACTGATGTAATTAAGGCAGTGGTCACATGTAGTAACCTAACCATGATAAAAATTTTTAATTCCACCATATAGTTAAGGATTGTTTTCATTTGTCTCAAATTAACAAGGCTGCCCATTAGAGGAAACAGTGCAGCACAAAGGTAATGAAGGACCAAAACAAACTGAACTGAAAATTATTTTGAAGGTGGCTTAAATAATTTATTGTACTTTAAAATGAACTTCTGAAGAATTTTAAGTCATTTGGCCACTACTGAAGCCTATAGTTCTTCCAGAGCTAAAATAAACCCCCCAAATAACAAACCTAAAATATTTTGGAAAAAAGCTAAGGTTTCACTTTTATTGCAATGTACCATTTTTCCCCCCTTTCTTTCACTGATGTTACGCGACATCAGTGGCAAAGAATCCACTTTTTGGATTTATTCTATTATCAATCAAGTGTACCCCATTCTATAGATTCAATGTTATTGATGGATTAATAGGTCTGAAAGGTAAAAAGCATGAATGAAAAATAAGTAATATGCTAGCACACCAGTAGCATTGCTACTTCAAAACCGACAATACATATTTAAAACAAAGCCCTGTGCAAAACTTCAAAACTTTTGATATATTTGCCATCAATTTTTAAAAATTATTTTAAGGTAGTTGAAATATTTTTATTTTATACACACATATATTTATGTATGTATAATATATAAATTATATAAAGCAAAATTTGTTATCAACATAAATTATAAGTTAAATACAAATACATATATATTTACATAGATAGTTTTACAATTAAGGATGTTGTTAATCAATGAAATGCAAGAACTGCTATCTTTTCCTTTAGACTGTCTCCCACTTCATTCAAATGAGTAGTGAAGGGAGGATGAAAAACACATGATTTATTCAAAATAGTCTTTTTCCTGTGCCATAGAATCCTCTAAGGTATTCACAATTCCAAATCATTTGCACATTTCTACACAAAAGAAAGTCAGTGCTTGAAATCAGCCTACTTGTGTCGAGTAAAATACCGTTGACTCTCACGGATCCCTTAATTGATGCAGTTTAATAAACTCCAAGTATCTTTGAACAATTTCTGTCTTCAATCTCTTTGTTTTGCAGGCCCTGTCCTCAATCAAAGAGGGACTGCAGCAACCCTTCAGTTTTCTAAGCCGCAGTACGCTGAACGTAGACATGGCTGTTCACAATTGCCCAACATGCTAAAAGTGAAAGTGACCCATGCATAAGGTCAACATCATATATAGGTACCACATCTGCCAAAGGTGGCTTGTGTTGTCCTTAGAGTCAACACTGGTCTTGGGTACAGGCACAGATTTCAAATTAAGAAAATTGTTTGGCACAACACCATGATTTACACAGTAACTATCAAACAGATACCACAGGTAAAAAAATCAAAAGCAAATAAATCATCACAGTCTTCTGTGGCTGTATGTAAGCAAAACCCCCATATTTTCTTACCCAAACAATATGGTGCACAGTGTAGACATCGCTGTCACCGACGTAAACCCTGATTGCTCGGATGGTGAAGCCATACTTTTTTCCTGAACTGTGAATTACTATCGGTTGATGAGGACTTGAAGCAGCAACCGATGAATCACGGCTGGGAGACGAATCTCGGGAGGATGAAGGATCTGATGACAGGGAATGAGGAGACATAGGACTTCCCAAAGGAGAAACACCAAACACATCTGGAAAGAAAAAACCTGCCTATTAGAGTACATTCTGAGCACACACAGACAGAGAATTTGCTTAGCTTCATGACACCTTTGTGTCAAAATACATAGTCTTTGCACAAACCCTCTCCTCCTCAATCAGTGTGTATCTTAGCGAATGAGAAGTTTAACCAACAACCAAACTAAATTTCTTACCCTGTAGCATAAACTGTATTTTCTAATGCAAATGCTGACTTGCTAGATGTAGACTGCGTTTTCCTTTTAGACAGGAAACACGCTCATTGCTAACTTCGAAAGAAAAATTCTCAACCTCTTCTTAACATTAATGAAAGGAAAATCAGAGTTTGGTAGTACAGGTTATTGTGAGTGCACCCAAACCTATCCCCTAAACCATCCAGCAGTGTTAAAAAAAGTGCTGGTTGTTTTTTTGGTTTCAGTTACATATAGATGCAGATGAAGACTACTGTAACTAAACCACAATATCTAGCTGGTAGAGGACAGTAACTCAGTGCTTGTACCAAGCCTCCATTTATACATTCTGCTATATCATGCAAGATCACAAGGATTTCTTGCAACAATAGCAATTATGGCTTTGTTTTCTTTAATTGTTTAGAAAGCACGATATGCTCATGCTTGTGCCAATCTAAACACAATTGCAGCAGCATAAAACACACTTCGGTGACTGTGACACAGTGACAGCTCTGGAAAGCCACGCAGGCCAGAAAGATCTCAGGTTTGGTGTTTGTGCTAAGCCATGTCATGCGAGGGTAGATATGCTTTGACAGCAGAGGCGCTATTCCCTGGATGTGAGTCAACAGAGGCTCCCAGAGATTGGTATCACTGGGTTAATGCTGAAATTCCACAGAACAGCAAAGGCCTGAGGGAGTTATCACTGTTACCCTCTGGCTTATAAACATGCCAGATCCCCCTCCCTCTTCCTGCTGCGTGTGGGACACATCCTGGGACTCTTGGAGTCAGGAACACTGGCCATCTATTGCTATAGTTTACTTTATGGATAAACATGAATAAAGTAGCTTTTTGGACAGTATTAGGTACAGCTAACATATAAGATTTCAGTTTATATAGATATAATGACAACATTTTTAGGTGTACACAAAGCAAATTTTTGGTTTTATAAAGTGCTCAGTTTAACTGAAAGAAAACTGTAGTTCAATAAGCACAAGAACTCAGCCTATATCATTTATGAACTTTGTGACTCTTACACGACAGCTGTGAAAGAACTACTAGAATACAAACTGATTAATAACTCAGAGTTAGTTGGCTCTGTAATTACCTGTGTGTATATCATGTTCCTGTAATGGCTAATCTCAATAACTAGCATGCACTATAGGCCCTCTACAAGCCAAAAAAAAAAAAAGAACCATGGTGCTAACTGTTACAAGTGTACCAAAAAAATCACTTACCACATTTGGGACAGAAATACTATTTGGAAGAAAGCGTCTACACAAGAAACAAGAGTCTGCAAGCCACTTGCAGTTTTCAGTATCAACATTGCCCTGAACAGGCTGAGACAACAGTCACTATTCATCTCATTGTAAAAATACTCATGTTAATCTCTCTCATTAACTTTGTGAGAATGATCATTCATATTCAGAAAGCATCACAGAAATGCTAAGTATTCTTTTCATTGTCACCTAGCTGTCCACATTCAAGCAGGAGCTAAATACTCTTTAACTGAGACTCAACATTTTCCTCTTGACTTACTAAAAAATCCTCATGGTTAGTTGTTGGAATTACAGGTACTGCATAAGAAGCTTATGCTATTCTTTGAACTGTATAGTGAAGAAGGGTAGAAAACATAAGGTGAATCAGAAATTCCTGCACTAATAGATATCACCTCTCTGAAACACAAAACACATGCACAATAGCATGTGTCCCCACAATGCACACACAATAGCACCCTTATATAAATAGGGTTGTTTGCTCACCAAGGTATTAAGAGGCTCATAGGGCACACGTGCATTACAACTCAAGAGACAGGTGAAGTCGAAGAGAAGAGCTAGAACCAACTCTTCCAACACTGCGTAGAACTCAAAGTAAGCTGCTGAAGCTACTGTCAAAGTCACCTTGGAACATATGGAGCAAGTGCAGCGTTATGTTATCAGACCAACAGATACTTAAATATTACGCTTAAGGTCTAAAAGCAGCATACGGGCAGCGTGCAAGGTAGACACATAATTCCACTTTTGGAAAAAATCCCTCAAAATTCAGTAAATTTCAACTTTGAATCTAGACCATTAAAAAGCAAAGCACCAATGCTTCATGTGGAAACACTCAATACTACTGTTACACTTCCACTCACAGCAATCTTTTTGGCTTCAAATTTTGACCACTTCATATAAGCCAATGTAGTACAAAAACAGGAGCCTACATGCTATTTCTACTTCTGTGACACCTCCCTCCAGCTTATCACCTTTATGAGAAACAGGAGACAACTAGTTAGGCTGACTGTGCTGCTGTAATAAACAGCTATTCTTGAAGATGCACATAGTGAGCGACTTAAAACCTAAGCTACATCCCTAGCATAGGATGGGCCAAGGACTACTACTATGGAGAGTAGTGTAGGGGAGAGGGACCTGGGGGTCCTGGTGGACAGCAGAATGACCATGAGCCAGCACTGTGCCCCCGTGGCCAAGAAGGCCAATGCCATCCTGGGGTGTATCAGAAGGTCAAGAGAGGTTCTCCTCCCCCTCTACTCTGCCCTGGTGAGACCTCATCTGGAATATTGTGTCCAGTTCTGGGCCCCNCTTTACAGTGAGGGTGACAGAGCACTGGAACAGGCTGCCCAGAGAAGTTGTGGAGTCTCCTTCTCTGGAGACATTCAAAGCCCGCCTGGATGCATTCCTGTGCGATCTGATCTAGGTGTTCCTACTCCGGCAGGGGGATTGGACTAGATGATCTTTCGAGATCCTTTCCAATCCCTAACATTCTGTGATTCTGTGACTGAAGGTGCATCCTACTGTGCATGCATGCAGTCAAGCACAAAGTAGTCACCACTAAACTACATATTTGCCTGTCAGAGAAGGTCCCTCAGTTGTGACGCGACCACTGTAACTCACCGACAAGATTGGACCATCTTAGTAACGCATGTGAACAATGAAAGAAAAAGTGTGATGCAGAACCCACTCTGGACTCTCTGAACTCTTTCATTTACTTCATAAACCATCAAGTATGCACAAACCACAAAACTTCAAACAAAAAGATTTCTCTCTACCTCCTGGAATCATGAGGCTCAAAGCACTTGCAGAAAGTGACTTTGTGACTTTTCCAGAGATCTTCTTTTTCTCTGTGCTTTCTAATCGCTGACGAGCCATGTGAGATGCAACTTCACTGGGTGGTTTTGAGGAGTTATCTGTACTGTCCACACTCTCAGTTCTTCCATTTATCTGATCTAAGTGCTCTGAAAAACTGCCAACTGTACAAAGAAGAAGGGATAAACACATTGAGGGAAAACTGGGGGTCAAGGAAGGCAACAGTACAATTGTGAGACAGGAACTTTTCATTCTGTTAGCAAGTTCATAAAACAACGTCACAGAAATCTGAGTAATTCTTCCAGACTTACAGAAGGCATAAAAGTTAACAAAATGAATTGAAGCAACAGTTTCCTGTAGTCACTGACTGAAGTAAGAGACAGAAGCTGAAGCAAGTCTTTAATCTCAACATGTAGCACTCACCTTAGAGAACTTAACCATACATTTATTTTTCATGTGAACTTTTCCTAAAGTAAATGAAAGGCTCCAATCCTACATAAGTTGCTATCAGCTTAACATTTCCAAAATCATTAAAACACTAAGTATAATTTTAGTTTTAATTATTACCTTTTGCCTTTGTTCTTTGGGTGGTTTTCTACCACACAGGACAAAGACAACTGGCACCACAAACCTCAGTATTACAACCACATTGGTAGTAGTCTATCACAGGTAATAAACTTCCACAATACAGAACATAGAAAGGACAACTATGTATAAAGCAATGACAAAAACTCCATGAACATCTTGTGTTACGTAAACAACCTGTAACTGATTTATTTTAAAACTTAAAGATGTTGCAGGAAGTTTTCTGACCTTATGAAGCACTCACCAAAGATAGGTTGCCTGTTTAGAGATACAGCAGTAATTCCTAGTATTTAAGGCCACTGAATATCTTGTTGCTAATGGACCACAGAAAAACGAAAATATTCTTAAGTGTAATTTGTAAGCGGCAGAGAGGATCAAATGCTTTGAGTTATCACTGTAACTGCTGTGCTAATGCCAAGACCATAACATAACGATAAGGGCAGTAAGACTTGGAGTAGAGCATGGTCAAGGTTTTAGACAGGGGAAGGAGATGGAATTGGTTGTACAGCTGAATGAGCCCAAGGGAATGTATTTTCCAGAAATGGAGAGGAAGAAGGGGGAAGAAAATGCGGACTACAAGGATATCAGGGCTATAGGAATAGAAAGAGGTTATCTTGAGGAAACTCAATAAGGTATAAAAGAGAAATAAGCTGCAGACAAGTAAATATATAGAGAAGGTACCTGGAACCTATATATGGACAACCATGAGGCTGATACAGGCCTAGATGTATGTTAAGTATCAGGTCATCCAACAGTTACATAAAACTCTTCTCTGAAACTACAAAAAACAGCAAGAAGCTAGGGCCCTGGATTACCTAAATGCCTGCAAACACTTCCACTGGGAGATGGATGCATAAATGAAATGTTTATTTATTTATTTAAGTAGGGATTGGTTCACAACACACCCTCCTAGATTCCTAGTGACAAAAGTGACTTCCACAAGTCAAAGAGAACCCTGACAATTCTGAAAGGCATAAATCACTAAGATGTCTTAACTAAAAAAACACAACAGTGTGGCACAGAGTGTTAGAAAACCACAACAGAGACCAGTTGGAATGAGTCCAGGTTGATCATTCAAAAGTTCACTAACTTCAGTGAGGTAAGATATGCTTTAAGTACGCAAGGGATCTAAGATTCCTTTTCTCCACAGAAGGCTCTATGGTCAAGTCACCGTTCTAGTCACTTGCCTAGCAGCCCTCCAGAGTCAGTGGGGCAACATCAAATGTTGGCATTTCCAAAAATGTTGACACTTTCCCATACATATTTTCATGACATATTAGTAGTTTGAGCCTGAGTCCAAACCAGGTCCCTCTTGGGATGGCTTTTGGAATTCTTATATACAGGACTTCTAAATCCAAGAATGCTACTGTTAAACAAAGAATGTCGACAACTGTTTCTAGTGTCATCAGTCAAGAGACCCACTGTGAATTACCTGATAGTGTGGAGCTGCTGATCGTGCTTGCAGGAGTGGTTACTTCAGGTTCGTCTTGCACTATTTCCTCACTTACAAACACAGGCTTTTCCTGCTCCTCCAGAGTTCCCACTAAGCCGGTGGAATTATTCTGTTCCCCTTCAGCCGATATGGCCAACTTCGGAAGCAAACCAGAACTGTGTTGCTGCCTGCTACTCTCAGTGTCAGAAGAGATGGATGTAGATGTTTGCTGTCTGCATTAAAAATAAGCAAACACTCATGCAGTTATTGAGATGACAGGGCCTGCTATCTCTCAAGCAGGACACGGACCACTTCCAGCACCTCCTTCTACTTACATTTCAGAATATTCTGAACTCCAGCTCAAAGATTCCACAGCAGGCAATGTTATGCTTTTTGTTTTGTCTCCTGCATCTTCCGTTTCCTCACCTTGTGTTTGAACAACTCGATCTATGCTACTAAAAACCTATTACAGACAGGAAAAAAATAACAAACACAAAACACCTCAACCACTGATATATTTGATTACGAAAAGACATGCAGGAAAGCACATTTCAGGTTGTACTCTGCATGTCCTAAATGCTTATACAGTGTTTTAGAGTGCAAACTTCAAACTTCTAGAACCTTTTTAAGTTTCCAAGAGTTTGTGTTCTTAAAATGCTTTCCTATTTTGCTTTTCTGCCTCCTCACGTACAAGGTCACAAATAACATCTCTTCTCATTGCAAATTCATCAGCTTTCTCCCCATTTCACTGTGTGAACCAAGAGAGTACAAACAAAATCCATAGCTTTGGGGTCTCTAGGTCACAGGATCAATGGATTAATTCACAACCACGAAGCCAGTCAAGGTAAAAAAAAAAAGCCCTAACCTGAATACACTTAGTATACACCATTCAGGTGCTGAAAGCAGAAAAATTAATCTGAATTGACTTTGAAGTTAAGAATAAATTACTTGGCTAAAGGATTTAGAAAAAATAAACTCTAATCATTGGAATTCTGATTTTTGCTTAGCTGACAAACAGCACACAGAAATTGTCACGTGTATACTCCACAGCCTGAAAGGCAGAGCTAAAGATGCAATGACATAACGTCATTAACAAACCAAGCTATTACTGTGGTACAGAGCTTTCAAAAAGACAGTTCACAGAACTACAGAATGAGGTTGGAAGGGATCTCTGAAGGTTATGGTGTCCAACCCCTCTCCTCAAGCAGGGTCACCTAGAGCTGGTTGCCCAGGACTGCGTCCAGGCAGCTTTTGAAGAATTCCAAGGATGGAGACTCCACAATTTCTCTGGACAACCCGTGCCAAGTGCTCAAACACCCTCACAGTAAAAAGTGTTTCCTTATCTTCAAACAGAACGTCCTGTGTTTCAGTTTGTGCCCATTGCCTCTTGTTCAAGTTACCTCCAAACAGACTGTCTCATTTACCGGTATCTGAATTTGAAACATACCACCAAGCCAAAATAAGGAGTTTACACAGAATGAGAATAACTACATCCACAAGTCCTGTCTCTGTTCTTCCATGCTACTGCAGATAAAATATGTATGTGGTACTGCAGAGCCAGCATAAAATCCACCAACCAAAGCATAACCCAGAACAAACAAGATATAAACACAGACTTTCCAGATACCTTTAAACAATTGCTGAAGTACGCTAAAGAAGCTTTTCAGACAAAGCTTTTGAAAATCACTGCTGAATACTACACTAAGATTAAAAACATGCTCGTTAGGCATTCTACTTCCATTACTTCCTGCCCATTTTTCTCCACAGTATTTCTTGAGCAGGTCCACTGTGCTCCTACTGGTGTCCCTTGTTCGACAATAATTAGATCTCATCTCAACTACTAGAATATACTACCCTTTGGACAGTCAGCTTAACCTTCAATTCACAACATTCAAACTACTCCCTCAAATCCACATTTTTCCTTGATCAACTCACATGCTAACCACTACTTTGCTTTTTCCCTTCAGCCTAATTTCAGTTAATTAATAACTACTGTGGGTTAGTACTGTAATATTTGTTATTCCATCACCTGCAAGATACCCAGCACACAACTGGAGCAACATATAAACAATGTAGAAGGAAACCAACGTAACAGAACATGCATTAGCATTTAACAGAACAGCTTCTCTAAAATTTCTCTTATGCCACCATGAATTCTCTCAGAAAATACCAGCCTATTTATATATTTTTTTATTACCTTCTTAAGGATTCAGGAAATAACTTTTCTACAGAATCTTCCTATATTTTGCGTTAATAGTATTCATTTCATTCTTCCTCAATTTCAGTTAACATTTTTTGAAGAAACAATGCTCTATACACCTCTTCTGTATCTAACATTTCCAGACTCTACAGAAGTAGCAAAACACTTACGTACACAACACATACTAACACTACAGTATTTTAAACTTACTTTTGAAAATCTGTGTGAACATGAAGAAAACTGCCTTATCTCCAAATTAAAATCTTCATCATTGGTATCATCTTCTTCCTCAGTTTCCATATGGTGGTATTTCTCAGAACGAGCTACAGACAAGGGAAATAAAGCATTTTAATTTACCAGGAAGAACAGGTACCAAGCTTTAATATTAACTAAAACATGATTTCATTCTGAAGTTTATTTGTGCTGAAATGTCAAACCACCAGTGAAACTGTATAGCTGTCAGTGTTTCCGAAAAAGGAGATTTTCAAAGAAGCAAGCAAAAGTGAAAGGCAGTGGTTATTTAAACAAGGTGTTCATCACAGTTTTTTAATACCATCAAACACTTACTGTCAAAATAACTTGTGTCATCTTCAGACTCCAACTGTGGAATAAATTCTGCTTTCTGCCTCAATAGACCATTCCAGTCAAGGCTCCTGAAGAATTGATGCTGCTTCACTTCATATGCACCACCTGGGGGAGCCAGAGAAAAACACTGAGCAAATTACACCAAATCCTGGAACTTTAATTCAACTAAACCCTTGGTCAAAAAATGCAAATTACCACGAAGAAGCATAGTCACCACTGTAGGCAGTAACATCTACTACCCATTTCCACTAGAATCTCCTAAACCTGTCAGAGAATCTCCCTGTACCTGTTTTGTTGTTGTCATTTCTTTAACTGTGGTGGCATTGCATTATCACGTTCCCTCTTGTAACAATTCCTATTTTTCTGGATACACTGATTATTATCTATCAGCTGCACACTAGTCAGAAGCATCAGATGCTGTAGCAGTAGTCATCAAAATACAGATATGTGCACTAGATGAGTAAATACAAGTTAGAAAGTAATTAAGAATGATTCTTAATATTTGCTCAACGTAAATGTCATTGCTGACCAGCAGCTCCTTTTGGTGTTTCATGGCAGTAATGCAGAATTCCATAGGAAATACTTTACCAATTAGCTTCTTACTGATTACTTGTTATAATGTGTTCAACAATACACTACTTTCAAGTTAAGAAACTACTATAAGAACACAATGAAATACTGGAATTTTTGTCTTGGGGACATGGGTGAGGATGTTACTAATAAGCATAAATGTAATTCTAAAAACTGATGAGGTAATCTGCAGCAGCAGGAGTTACTGCCAACTTGATTGTCTCAGGTTTACGTGGCACAGTTTTGGTAGCAGGGGAGCTGCAGAGGTTGCTTCTGTAAGATGCCAGAAGCTTCCCCGGTGTCTGACAGAACCAACACCAGCCAGCTCCAAGATGGACCCACCACTGGCGAAGGCCGAGCCCATCAGTGATGGTGGTAGCACTTCTGTGATAATACATCTACAAAAGGGTAGAAAACCCCTGCACAACAGCAGCTGGGAAAGAGGAGCGAGAATATGCAAGAGAAACAACTCTGCAGACACCAAGGCCAGTGCAGAGGAGGGGGAGGAGGTGCTCAAGGCTCCAGAGCTGAGATTCCCCTGCATCCAGTCGTGCAGAGCATGGTGAGGTAGCTGTGCCCCTGCAGCCCAGGTAGAGCAGAGATCCGGAGCAGCCGGATGTGCCCAAAGGAGGCTGTGACCCAGTGGAGAGCCCACACTGGAGCAGGCTCCCGGCAGGACCTGTGGCCCCATGGAAAGAGGAGCCCAGGCTGGAGCAGGTTTGCTGGCAGGACTCGTGACCCTGTGGGGGACCCATACTGGACCAGTCTGTGCCTGAATGACTGTACCTTACGGAAGGGACCCACACTGGAGAAGTTCATGGAGGGCTGCCTCCCATGGGAGGTACCCCATGCTGGAGCGGGGAAAGTGTTAGGAGGAAGGAGCAGCAGAGACAATATGCAATGAACTGACCACAACCTCCATTCCCAGTCCCCCTGTGCCAGAAGGAGAAGAGATAGAGAAATTAGGGGTGAAGTTGAGCCCAGGAAGAAGGAGGGGGGGGGGGGGGAGGTGTTTTTAGAATTTGTTCTTATTTCTCATTATCCTACTCTGTTGTTAATTGGCAATAAATTACGATTAATTTCCCCAAGCAGAGTCTGTTTTGCCAGTGATGGTAATTGTGAAATCATTTTGCCATCTTTATCTTGACTCATAAGCCTTTCATCATATTCCCTCCCCCTGTCCAGCTGAGCAGGGGGAGTGATAGAGTGGCTTGGCTGGCACCTGGCAGCCATTCAAGGGCAAGGCTAAGTCAGGAAAGAACCACAGAAAAAGTGTTGAAACCTCCAGGATTGGTTTCTAAGTAAGAATCTCAAGATTTCCAGGGTGAGTTCTTTGCTCTTCTGACTACCAGGGAACAATTCATAAAAGCCAAATCTTCCCAAAGGAAAACAAAATCACATCTCATTTCAAGTCACTAGGCAAGGAGAGAACATTTCTCTGAGCACAGTAATGGAACATTACATCAGAATTGTATAATTCTTCATTGGTATCAGACACTTCAAACCCACAGAGATCTTTTTCCTGTCTTTTTCCTTCTTAAAAAAAAATATAGTATGCGTCTCTCTTCCTTCAACTTGACTGTGCTACTCAGGTCTCCTGAGCAAATACACAATTACAATTTTCACGAGTGTTATGCAGCTAGCTAATACGTATTAAATACATAGGGCATGAAATGCATGGTGGAGCCCAGGAAAAACCACACTATTTTACAGTGTCCCCATGGGACCTGTCACATTGCAGCCTCCGTTTCTGCGAGTTGCTTCTGACACTTTAAAAAAGTTCATTGCAGTTTCTAAACACCCCTCTGTGTTTCAAAGCCATAGCTGCCTGATTTCCTTCTTTAGACTCTCACCTCTTGAGAGACCATGAACAATCAAAAGAAATCAGCCCATAAATGAGCTGCGCAGATCCTCCACGTGGTGGCACTGACCACTACAGCAGTTAAGCAAGCCTCATTCTAGCAAATTAACTTTCTTAACCAGCTGTAGCAAAAGAGGCAGGATTTGCAATCTGCTTCTGATCCAGTCTCTTACAGGGTGACAGTCTTGAATTAACACTGTTTACCAGGAAAAAACATCCTGGCAATGAAACAATGCCTGAAAGGAGTATACTTAAAAGTAATGGAACTAGTTGTGGTTCTTCATTTTGCCTTTGGCAGTGGTACCCTTTGCAGCAGATGAAGCTGGCAGCAAGTGGAGAAGCTGACTGGGACATGACACTTCCCTGAGTCTTAACTCTTTCAACACAGGGCAAGAGAGAACAACAAACTTTGCTGGATACCACTTACTCCAGACCACCAGCTACAGTGAAGTCTAAATGTTGTTCACAAAATCCCAGATGCTCAGGGAGCAAAGGACATGCAGTTCACTCATCTCAGTCATGTCATCATGTCCCAAAGGAAGACCAGTCATTTGGGACCATGTCAAAAGTGCCTGGGGTATGAGTTACACTCATGTACCCCAAGTGGCTGTGGTAAGGCCAGTTATGAACTGATTCCTAAAGCTCCTTTATATTAGGCTCAGTTTTTACAGCGATTTTCCAAGTACTCTCACGTTGACTCAACCTGCCTTTCCCTAGCATCCCCAATGTATTTATATTCACACAGTGTTCACTATAAATTAGATTATACTTTTATATTCAGGCTCTTCTGTGTAGGAGGCCTTTTTTGCTATATTTGCATAGTGCTTTGCCCAGTGGGATGGCAGTCAGTGACTACAGTTCCCATACATTAACACTTTAAAAGTCATGTGCAATATTCCTCATTACTGCCTCTGACCTGAACTCCCAAATAAATCTTGCTCCATCAGCTAACAAACTCTTATATAAGTGCACAGTGCCTTCATTAGCCTACACAGCTCACTGCCCCGAATACCATGTGCCAGGTTCTTTTCTTGAACTGGAATGAAGAGAGCACTGAATGATCACAGTGAAATAAGCTCGCAGCTTCAGTTCTCACCGATATCCATTTCTTACTTAACATTCACACTTTTGGTTTTATCCTTTTTCATGCAAGCCAGCAGTGCTTGCTGAATGAGAATGACAAGACTTTTCACAACACAACCTCAGACAGTCATTTCTGAATAATTAGTTCAAGTACTCATCACCCACCCTAAAGCCTGGAGGAACTAATTTGCCAGGCTAAGATGCTTCTGAAAACAGAAGGATCAGTTGTGTATTGATTCCCCTTCTCTATTTCTGTGTTTAGTTATTTATACTATATTCACGAAGGAAGTCTATCCAATGGCTAACCAGGTCTTTCAGAAATCTGTTTTATTTATCAAATTAAAAGAAGTGTAAATGCAAACAACCACATGTGAACTCCAAAAAAAGACAGTCATCAACTTGTTAAGCTCGTATTATTGGTCTGAATCTATGAAGTACCCTCTGCTATAATGGCATGTTGTCATGCTACTTCCCCTGACAGGTGTTTTCCAGGCAAAACACATAGGTAAACAAAAGCTCCCAATGCTGAATATAAAACCTATTTCCAGCAGACTAACAATTTAAATAGTGCCACCTAACCTGTTCCCAGTCTTTCCAAAGGATTCTGCCTGAGCAGCAGGGTAATCAGATCCTGGGCATCTGGAGGCGGTGCTTCATCCTTTTCAGGCCAGTTGATTTCATCTAGCAAAACAGAAAAGTGTTGCTTTTTATTATTGAAGTCTGATCCCAACATTCAGCCGGAACTGTGAAAGCTCTCATAGCAAGCCAGCAGTATAGTCAGAGTTAAGGCAACTTTTTTTCAAGTTGTTCTCTGTTGCATACGAATCACTTCCAATTTTTATACTCTCCATACAGACTCCATAAACATGTTGTTATGTTCCCATTTTCCTTGGAAGCATCCTTTAACCCAAAACAGTGTTCAACAACAGAATACACAAATGGTTGGCTCATGTAAAACTATTGGAAAATACTAGCACAACTTCCATGCTGTGCCTTCTCCCTGCCCCTCAAAATCATGGTTTAAGTTTTAGTTCTGTTCCATGGAAACTGCTGTTAAGACGGACACAGCTGACCTGACCCAGTAGTCACTGCTCAAATTTGTACTCTATTACTTCTGTCATGGTAGTAGACTCACTGAAGTCATTACAGAGTCATGACTAAGGGCTGAGGTACTGGACTCTGCTCTGGAGAAGTACATGCTAATGCAGCTTTTTCCAAGTGTCTCATACTTCAGAGGAAAACTGCCTCACTCTACTGACTCTTCACCACTAAGGCTTTTGCACTTCAAAGCAAGTTGGACCTGAACCAAGCAATCAAGAAGATACTACACCCTGCAGCATTCAGGTAAGGCTGAATAAAAATTCTGCCAAACTTATTTAAATTAAACAATAGAAAATTGTGCCAGTTTCAATATGAACTACATAACAGTTTACACAGCAAATTTTGACTGACTTTCAGCAGAAGGTGCCTCCACAGATGTAACATATTGCAGCATTAAGCAAAACTGTAGAAGTTTCTTGGAAGGTACAAGGATTTTGGCATCAGAGAAAGAATGCTAGGAGCTCAGGAAATACACAAAGCTGGTAAGGATTTTGTTGTCATTGTATGATCTAGACTTTTCCTTGAAAATTATCATAATTGGATAAATAATGTTCAGAAGCTAAACACAAGTTTAATCTTTGTATTTCAGAGTCTAACGAAAGGTACTGAAATAAGCAGGCATGAAATGTAACCTGCTTCTGGAGCAATATTTTTAATCCCAATCATTTTAGGCATCTAAGTTTACACTGAGGCCTCCCACAGTTATAGTCACACAACCTGGCAGCAGGAAATGCAACCTACAATGAAGAAGGAGCGAGGTAAAATGAGAGGACAAGATTTTAAAGTAGATTTGCAAGCAGAAACTGGAATAGAACTCTAGGCTATAGTTTGGGTTCTTTAACATGGCTGTTACAGTTGAATACAAAGACACCATACACTTTAGCAGAGGAAACTTATCCAGTAAGACAGTTCTGCAGATACTGACAGCAAGAATGATTTCAGCAAGTAAGGATATTTAAAAGAGAAGAACCTGACAAGCCAACATCAAAACAAGAAACTAAGCTGACCAGTCTTACAGAGTGGGAATAGGTCAGCTTTACAAACATACACCTCTACAGATTATTTCTGGAAGACAAATGGATGCTTTCAAACAGATAAAGTTATTTAAATAAGTATCAGCTAGATTGTAACATGACAATTTGTTTTACAAAATGTAAAATTAATGCCACGTGTAAAAATAAAGTCTAAAGTGCAAATTTAGTCATTAATTTTAGAGTATTCCCTCCCCCCTCCCAGTCAGAGTATAAAGATAAAAACACGTGCACATGTCCAGAAACGCAATAAAAACATGAGTAATTTCCATGTTTGCCTGCCTACAGCTTCTACTGCAGTTTAAATCTGATTTGGAAAATAAACCATGAATATGCATAGCAGCTGTAAGGGAACCAGAACAAAGCCAGCATTCGCTGCTTGTGTTAATTAAACAGTTGATTCTCCTTGCCACTCAGGTCCCAGCATATCACATCAGAAAACACCATGGTTATAATCCTATAAACAGCTTGCATGTTGTATTAAAAGGTCATATACTAGAGACAACTCACAAATCCATTTAATTATAGTTTACAAACAAGTCTGGCTTTCAACTTAGGACATGGAGGAAAGCGGGATGATGACAGAATGTCTCCTTAAAGTACAGAAGAGGATTTGTTGGGTTCTCAGAAAATAAGGGTCCATAGATGCAGTTAGTTTTGCTTCTGTTAGGTTTTCTGTATTCTTGGGGTTTTTTTTGGTGTTAGCTACCGGACCTTTAAACAGACTATAAAACAGACTGGGAAATACTCAGTAACAGAGCTACCATTCTGTTAAACTTTTGGCATAAATAGAGGCCCTCTACATCTATGCATCTGGGAAATTCATAGAAACAGCCGGTAGGATAGTAAACGATTCTGTTTAATTATCATTTGATTTTGCCACAAGCCACATAACAATACTTAGGGTCAGCTTGCAGGTTAAGATCTAAAAGGTTATTGAATTTTAAATGGAAGAAGAACAGCTGCTACAGAAATAACATTACACTACAACAATCACCAATGACATCATTAACAATCTGTGAACTGAACTTGTTTCCTTCTCTTTCTCATTACTTATTATTCGGGAGACTTTTGTTTTAGGGTTTTATTACATCTTTGTTAATTTCTTCATTGTGCCATGAGGCGTTTTCCTATTTATGCAAATTTATTTTAACGGTTTCTTCTCCAATATAATTTCCTTGTTAAAGACTGAAATCACCGTGCCACAGTGGCACTACTTTTCTACTAATACTGCTTTTCTAACAGTGCAGCTTAACCGTTGTACTCTACATTGCTGCATTTCTGCACTTAGGAACAACATACAGTAAGTTCAGCTTTTAATCCAGATTTATTCTTATTGCTTTGACAGAAATTGTGCACTGCAATATTATGATGATGCTATTTTTTTTAAGCAGAACTAGCTTGAAAACCTAGTTTATCAGTAAAGTTGTAAATATCTTTACTAGAAACAGAAATTGAAGTGTTCCACAGCAAAGAAATCTAAGGTTTTTTAATTATGATCCTCACCACTGATTACTTGTCCAAAAAGCTCTTCTGGTGTATCTCCAAAGAATGGCACACACCCAACAAGAAATTCATAAAGGATAATTCCCATAGCCCACCAGTCCACCGGTTTTCCATAACCCTGTCTCAGTATCACTTCAGGAGCTATGTATTCAGGTGTGCCACAGACCTAAAAGAAAGAATATAAGCATGATGGTAAAACAAGTCTAATTAAGCTATGTCACTTCATTTACCATTCTTGAAATGTAAAATAATATGGAAACATGAAAAAATGGAATTCAGTACGTTTTAGTCTGTTGAGTTTGCATAACAGCTAATGTTTTCAGAACAACCTAGATACATTTGCAGACATCACAATCAAAATTTGTGTATCTGTCTTACAAAGGACAGTTTGCTTTTCATACATGGGATTCCATCACAGCAAATATTTTATTCAACTTAAATATATCCTTATCTTTACAGGAAAGTTGTGATGGTTTTATCTTAAGTAACTTTTACAGTGAACAGCTTGTGAGCAATGGTAATGAGGCATGCTTAAAGGGAAATGGGCCATAGCGAGGATATTAGCACCCTTGGTTGTACAATGCATCATGAGCTCCACAAGTACTCTGCTGAGATTTCCGAATTCCTTATAAAACAGTTTTCCATTTGTCTCTCTCAGAGATTAACTTGCACACAATTAGGTTGTTTATCTTACTAATAGATCCTAATGTAGAAAGAAAAAAAGTCTAGAACAATCTGCAGGGCATCAGTAAAAGTAACTGACATACACAACTGGAACACCAATGCAGAAATAACAACTGTACATGCTGCTAACAAAAGTCACTTCATTTGAACACTCGATGTAGAAATGAAAAAGGCTGTGTCTTACTTGTTTGTCAAGGAATTCTCTGGCATCCTTCTCAATGTGACCCTCATACAGATTGGTAGTCAAACTCATTAGCCCCACCTTTGACAGGCCAAAGTCTGTAAGCTTTATGTGGCCCATGGATGTTACCAATAAACTGAAAAGTAGAATGATCTGAAGTTACTGCAATATAATTCAATATTATTATTATTATTATACTCGGAGGAAAAATGTTTCATTAGCACTGCAAAAATATAAAGGCAGCTTAAAAAGTAATCTAACCAGGTACAAAACACATAGGTTAAAAAAATCTACCAGCTTTACATTTGTTGGTATTATTCTCAGATGTAAACAAACTCTTTATATGCAATTTCACAACACATCTTATAAAATCATACAAGTATTGAGAGCTGAATGCTAGCTAGGTGCTTTGAAGAAAAAGAAAGTTGCCATCTGAAAGACCTAGAATAAAATAAATCTCACTTTTGAAGTGAGGTGAGCATTTCCTGTCTGCAATAAGCCGGCTCATTCATTTGAAAAAAACCTCAGATATTAACTTAGTAATAAGTTGGCAGTACCTGCTATGAGGGTATTGCCACTCAACAGATATGACTCCAATTCTTTTTTTTTTTAAATGTAAACAGGAAGAAGATTAACGGAGCTGCAACAGCTATATTTTTTACTACACCTACTTTCTGTAATGTTATTACATGTATAGGAGTAATGTTATGTTTCTAAATATTGAAAAAAAAACCAGCAAAAAAACATGCAACTGGAAAGATTTCCCAACCTGGTCAATCTTGTCTTCATATATACAAATATATTGTATTAAACAATGGTTTTAGTACACTTTGAAAGATATTTTCCTTAATGACCAAAATGTATTTCCCTCCATTTCAGCCAGAAGAATAAGCACATTTTTTAAGCTACTCTGATAGCCTCTTCCATCTTAATGACAGAAAATTTTAATGAGCTCTTTTGCAAAAAAAACACATTTTCTGTAACTGCAGGTAATGAAAATCCAAATATTGTGTAGAGATTGAGAATCTACATAACTTTCACAATAAAAAAACATCCAAAGCAAGTTTACACCTTTCATATTTTATCTAACAATTTCAAAGTCCTCTTTTGGACTTCTAGAAACATACTTGTCTGGTTTCAAATCCCTGTGTACAATCCCATAATTATGAAGGTATTCCAAGGCCAGAACAGTTTCTGCAAAGTACATCCTTGCCATGTCTACAGGCAAGGGACCCATATTCTTCATCAAAGTAGCACAGTCTCCACCTGTGGAAAGAGGAGAAATGTTCCAGATGAACCTGTAATTCTGAGGTGTATCAGAATAATCCATATATGCTGCAGAAAGAGACATAAACTGCAGTCATAAATGTTTATTTTCCAGTCAGATGATTCAATCAAACATGTAACCACATCAACTACTGTAGTAGAAACACAACGTGAAGCCGGGAGTGAGCAGTACAAGGGTTCAGCTGGAAGTCTGTGCTGCTACTTAAAAAAAAAAAAAAAAAAAAAAAAAAAGGCAGGAGGGGCAAGGCAGGAGGGGTAGGGCAGGAGGGTGGGAAGCCCACACAACCATGGCCTGGGCATCTTGTCTTGACTTGCCTCTGTCTGCTGATCTCCTTCAGCATCAGCACCTTTTCAAATTGCTTCCTCTTCCCTTTCTCTTTGTAAAAATAACTATTACCAATACCCCAACATGTGCTAATGAAAATCTGAACTCCAGAAAAGCAAACGGCATTTTTCACATGAACTTTGAATGCTACGACATTTATGATTACAGTCTATGAGGAACTTACTCAAAGAGCAGTTATTTCACACTATAGCCAGAGCACAACTGTTTTATAGGCTCTCACTGGGAGACAATGACTAAGAAAAAAGCCACTTTGTTGTTGGATTTGGATCCTAAATCTATATTGCCAAGGTACAAAGGACACGCAGGGGGCCTTTCTAATGCAAGCACCATATGGGTTATTTTTTTTTCTTGGTGTAAGAAAACTCTTTTATTCCTCTGTAAAACAGAACAAACACTTTACCTTCTACATATTCCATGACCATGCATAAATGACGTCTTGTTTCAAAGGAGCAATACATGCTGACCACAAATGGATTTTCTGCAAATGTCAGGATATCACGCTCGACAAAGGCCTGTTGGATCTGGTTTCGAAGGATGAGATTCTGCTTATTAATTTTCTTCATGGCAAATCTCTGTCGAGTTTCTTTGTGTCTCACAAAATAAACCGCACTAAAGCAGTTCAAATGGAGAAAAAAAAAAAAAAAAGACTGAGTAACCGTTTAAATTGTATTTTTAAATACTGTTTTTACAAATAAATATTTTTAAAAACTGCATACATGTTATATAAAATACTTGGTTTAAATTCAGTGTAGCTGACCTGCTTTTGATGTTAGAGAATGGCTACAGACTTCACTTTGTTTCATAATCAGGACAACTCCGTCAAAACAAATTAGTACACAACCTAATAATAAAAAACTCACCTCCTCCATCCCAAAAGCAAACAACAGATACAGCAAATGCCCCCCCAACAGATACAGTAAATGCTCTCAGCTCCAACAGATTTTGGGCATTTCCATCAACAAAGGATTATATACAAAACCCAGCTATAAATTGTTCTGACAAATGCTTATTTAAGTGAGCTGTCAGATAATTATGACTCAGACTCCATCCAGGGGATTTTAAAAACATGCCACAGGTTTCTCATGAAGGTTTTTCAGAAGTTACTCGATAGGGTTGTTCCCTCACTGCCAGGTGCAAAATCTTCTGTTTTCAGTCCCTGACATCAGCACTGATCCCTATCAGGGGTAGGTCACCAGTAGGTAATCCAAGACAAAGATCACTGCGTTAACCACATGGTAATGTGGGATTAAGATTTATCTTGACATGCAGAACTTCCACTGTGGTACCGGGTACAAAGTTACCTATAAGCTTGGTTAGGTAAGGTCAAGGTAGCAAGGGAAGAGATGTGAAAGAAAACCTCACGTGGAAAAGCCTTCTTACACTTATATTCAAGGCTCAGGAGAAGGAATGACCGCAGTGAAACAGTGACACAGGACATTACTGCTGCATTTCTCATAGTACCTTGAGGCAAATCCTGAAAATGTCTGCCTTGCTTGAAATCTACGTTGTTGCATCTAATGCTTATAGCATCTCCAGTATATAATCACCACAGTGGTGAGTACATATGGAAAGAAAAGGACGAAAGAGGAAAATAGAGAAGGAAAAAATGGGACTCAATTATGTAGTGTTTAAACTCAGTTTGTTGCCCCCATGAGGTCCAATTATGAACATACAATTACTTAAACACAAAAAGCAATTCTTGTCTTACTATTTCTATTAAGATCTCCCTACAGCTAGTAGTTACAGGCACTGAAAAAAAATCAACATGTTTCTGCTTTCCTTTGTGGACGAGAAGTTTTTCCAGACAAGAAAGCTTCTCTTACTGATTCCAAAAGCTTTCATTAATCCCTTCTTGTCTGAGTGCAGGGCAGGTAAAAGACAGTACATCATTATGAAAGCTGGGGAAAACCACCTTGGGCAAACCCCAAGACAAACCCCACCCTTCGTGCCTGCTACTAAGTCTCACTCCCTCCTGTCCCTCCCAAGTTGGAGTAATGATGGAGTTACTCAGTTCCAGTACTCCTCCCTGCTGGCGTTTTGTCCTCCTGCATCTGTTCCTACCGCTCCCCTCATACTCATTTCTCTCTCCACCCCTTCCTCATTACTCCCTTCCTTTGCTTTTCTCTTCTCTTATGTTCTGGTTTTCCTCCCTCTTTTGTTGCTATCTCCTGTCAGTCAGTCTTAGCTTCTTAATCTCCTGCAATTTCATCTTTTCTTTTCCCTATTTTGGTCCTCTTATGCACTCCTGGCATTGAAAAAGTGAGCCCTTCAGGTGTTTGAAGCAGTAATCCTTCAAAAAAAAAAAAAAAAGTGATATAAATGAAATAAGGACTGCCTGAGGACTTGGCATGTAAACCTTTCTCAGATCTTTTTAATTCGGACACTGTGCTAAGATGAACTCTTGACAGACAGATACTAAAAGAGCATATTATTACAGCATGTTAATAAATGTCCTCTGGAGATCATAGAGAGCTGTAGGGTCATTGCTACTATATTTAAAGATGATGAACCAGTTATTTTGAAGGGCCTTCCAGTCTAGCAAATATCTGGGACATGCTGGCTACGTTTCCCCAGCTCTCTAAATTGCATCCTCCAGTCTTACAGGCAACAGGCAGGTAACTGTGTAACGTTCCACTAGGATACTGTTATACAATTCCTGAGAAAAAAATCGTTTGGCACAAGTGTACCAAACCTGCGAGACAACTGCAACACAACTGTCTCTTGGGTTTACACATGCACACACTGTTTATGCTATATAAAGCACTTTTAAATTATCTTCAACATATAAAAACATCTACCATCACTTATTCACATCCTCTGATCACAGTAACCCCAGCAAACAGCATTTATGTCTTACAAAGAAAACTGCCCTAGCCAGCAGCACATTATTCCTGCAAAAGACCACCTTTCCTCCTCCAGGAGGCTCCCAGTTTGCAGCAGTGATGCCATTTCCCCATCCTGCCAGTACACTGAACTAAGCACACCACAACAACTGTGCCCGGGACTGCCAGGGACACCCATGTTCTCAACTCTCAGTGTGGAATATTATGATAAACACAAAATGAAATCTTCTCAGAGAGAAACTGTTAAAGACATACAAATTGTCTGAACATTAAAAAGAAAAAAAAAAGAAAAAAGGAAATTTCCATGTTTCTGCACATTAAGTGGGGCTTCATCTTAATCTGAATGGAAAGCTTTGAGTAAAGCACACATCTCCTGAGACACTGAAGACTGAACTTTGAGGTAAAATGATGGGAACAGCCACAGTGAGTTCTAGCACATAACAACTTTGTCTTCGGTAATTTTGAATGCTGATTTACCACCCTTTAAGTATGCTTCTGTTATTGTATAATAACATATCATGTAGATGGTGATGGCTGTCCAGTTTCCATTTGCTTTCCTCAAAGCTGCCATGTTGGTACATTCTCCTAAACCCTGGCATTGAACTTGCACCTTCCCCCATCCCACCTTCCCACATCTCTCCCTTACTTTTCAGAATGCTATAGCTGGAGCACTAGACAGAAGTTTATACTTGTTTTGCATGTGTTTTTAAGAGAGAACACAATACCTTACTCCCAGTTTCTTGGCCTTCGCTATTAAATTCATCTGATGATTTTCAGTACATTATAAAAACAACAGTAAATTTGAGGATTCCCTTAACACAAAAGCAATGGATTAAGAACATCCAGACCATCTAACTGCCCTGTCAATCCATTCAATGACAGCGGTATGCTCTCTCTTCCTGAAAAGCCAAAACCAAAGTGGTGGTGTTGCACTCTCCTATGGTTTCCAATTAAGAATTCTCTTTCCTACCTCCCCCTTTCTGCCTCCATAAAGAGGTGACAAGATTTCCAAAACACCCTCTGATTTCACTTTACAGATCTCAAAAGGTACAAAAGTACTCTGTGTTTTATGGATGCTGTATTCAATATAGCTAGAAAAGTTTACTTTTCAACAGAAATAAGAAAATTCATAAACTTTGGCATTGTCCGAACATTATCTTATTCCACTTCCAACAGATATCACAGCTTGTAAAAGTATCTCTAAAATACCTTTAGCTATGCAAAAACATAAAGCACTGCGCACATGTGCTAAGATGACCAAAAAAAAATTCTAAAACATTTTAACTGGGTTCCTGAGTTTCTCCAACTTAAATATTAGGTAATCTGTCCCTGAAATCTTACAACTGAGTTTTTTCTCTAAATTACTTACAAGCTTGAGGCCTAGTTTACAACTCTTCAGTAACACTTCAACTTCTAGAGCCATTTTAAAAGCTGGTCTGCATTTAGTGCTAATGTGGCTGTGTAACTTGCTCTGACCCAATTATCTCATTTGTCAAAGGACCTTGAACTCCTTATGGAAACACAGGTACTGGACTTGCTGTTTAAAAGTTACAGCTGCTGACCAGGATCTATATTTCACTTTCACAAGCCATTTCCTGAGAAGAGACTGCTAAATTCTTTATTACCTTGGAATTACGTCTCATGTTGTCTCCAGTGAAGGGGAAGCACTTTGTGAGGCTGTAATTCATGTTATGGCTATATGGTAAAGTTTATGGATAGTTATTTAGGATCAGAATTTACAAGCAGTACTGCACCATCTCCTAGCTAGGTAATACCCATGATCAGGTCAGATTTATTTGGAGGTAGGAGGAAAAGCTGCTTAAAGCACTGTAGCTCTCCTAACATGACCATCCAGCGTGGTACATGCCTTCTGAGCCATGTGACAACACACACAGCCTTCCCTCAGCAATATTTCAGATTTATCCTAGCCCGTCTAGAAGTAAAGGAGAAGTTGGTCACATGAAGAAGAGAGCACTCTGGCTGTGATCCTTCTCTCACAACTGGTACTAGTCCTAGTTGTTCCAATCTGCCACAGATTTTGACTAATAAATCACTTCTCCATACCTAACAGTAGCAACTCTTATCTTTACAGAAGAATTATGAAACCACTGCCCAGATTTCCTTTGGGTAAACTCACGAAGAATTGCTCTGTATTTGCAAAACAGATGCTTTAGAAATTGAGCTCTTCACCTGTTTGTAGCATGCTGCATATTCAGGAAAGAAAGAATTCAAGACCTTCAACATGGTAATGTTTCTCTGAAGACTGTGTTAGCTGCCAATATTAGATCCTCACACATGTACTAGCTACAGAAGGAAGATAAGGCACTCAGCCTGTGCTGTCCTGGGAAGGGAGGCCCACTCAAGGGCAATGAAGTATACAAGTTCAAAGTTCACCACAATGAATGACGAACCTAAGTTCCCTGGCACAAAATTTGCCAGCCTCTACTTTCTGAACTGCCCTTTAAAGCTATGGGCTGCTAGGAATCAAAGCCTCTTGCTCTGCGTAGACCAGTCACCCACAGGGGTAAACAGAAAAGAGGGAAACGAACACCACCTAATAGACGTGTAAGCCGTTTAGAGGTGGTGCTACTTAAGGGAACCTATATAGCCTCACTCCTCCCATCCCCTTCCATTTCTAAACTGGTGGCTGCCAGGCTGATGATGAATTAACCTGATTGACAGGGTGTTATTCTGCAGCTGGGTAACTTTCTTCGGCCCATTCCCAATGCAATTACACATGAGCAAGTAGTGTCAACTGGGTGGAGAAGGAACAGGAATGAGCACTCACAGGCTAGGGGCAGCAGCTTCTCAAGCTCACACTGCCTCAGAGTTACTAATTTTATCGAGCAACACCATTAGCCAGTGTGTCACGTACATACTGGCATTACCATCTTTGTAAAAGTAAAAGCATTCCAGGCAGATGCAAAAGTGGTATCATGTATTTGCTACAGGCAGATACAGTCATACATTGGTGAAGAGCGACTGAACCAAAAATTGCTCATTTCCCTGAAATAAAATGTAAACTTCATTTTGTTGAGCTTGTTCAGGAAATACAGCTGATGCCAACCGTAAGAGATGGAGTATACCTGTTACCTCTTGGAAGCTGGAATACGAAAAAACCCCACATTACTGTGATTTCAGTGAAACTCTAAAATTTGGGAATTATGAGAAGGAAAGTTTTGGCTCACTGAAAAAAGTCAGATACACAGCTTCTGAAACCATTAACGATTTGGCCAGCTTCCTACATGCTCACTGATTCACAGCTTGTTTAACTTCTTGTATATTCCTAGCCATTTCCAAAAGCCTGATACACCTCATCTACTATACAGTCATTTAATTGCACTACAAATGAGCTTACCCAACCAATTAAAAGCAGAGAACTCCTAAGATATTTACTCAAACCTTCACAAAATGAATAGTTTATATTTAAACTCATCACATTTAACATATCTGACAAATCTCTGCTACAGCATGCCAAGACCAACAATTACCCTGTCAAGTAGTCAAATCTTTCAACTTCACTAATGAAGGCAAAAACCCCAAAGCAAAATCAAAGACAGCAGAATGTATATATTTGTTTAAATTGGTTCAGAATTAAACCCTCCATTATATCCTCAAAATAAACAAAATATTACAATAGCATATTAAATCTTTAATAAGTTAGAGCACTAAACATGCCCACTGATGTATTTTTGAGAATAAATCGATGAAGCACCGGCAGAATTTACAAATATTTAGGTTATTTCAAAAAATTAATGGCCTGGAAAAACAGGGAAGGGCGAAGAAACAATCCTTGTAGCATAATAACAGTAATTTTTATTTTGTCTGCTTATACTTGTAATAAACTGCAATAAATGCCTCTGGGGCAGTTTACTGCTTTGTATCGACAGGTATTATTGCTTAATCACACTCATTTTGTAGATAGACTAAAGAGCTTTTAGGTAATCATGATGTCCCCTTTAAAGCTGACCATGACTTTTGAGTAAATTACCTACCAATCACATCAGTGCCAACAGAAAAAAAACACTTTAAATTCAAAAAATGGTCTGTTGATATTACAGTTCCACTTGTCTGACATAGCACAGTGGTCTCCCTTCAAGCACACAGGTAATTTTGAGAAAGTGAGATCGCAGGGAATTCAGCAGCACAAGCCACCCCAACTTACAGCAGTTGGGGGGAAGTGACTTAAGTCCTAAAACCACTTTTGAAAATGAGTAAACACTTCTAAAAGGTTTATTTTCACACAGTTCACTGAGTGTGTTCCTTCCCCTCTACATTGATTAGTAAGGGGCTGTACCTTTGTCTTCTTTCTTGTTCTTGATTTTTTTCTTCTGAGAAGAAACCATTTAAAACAAAAGTCCAAACCAGAAAAATCTACTTTGTTATTGTTTGCTTAAGCATGGAAGTAATAGCACTCCACTTAACTGATAAGATTTTCAATTTCTGTTTCTTATACTACCACAGTATAACCTTCCAGCCTACTCACTTTAACATTTGATAAAGACAATAGTGATTCATCCAGAATCTTGATACACTCCAAGCTGTTCACTCTCTACCAGCTTCACTTTTCCTCACAAATTTACCAGTGTCTCATCCAATTTTTACATTTATATTGCCAATTTCGCATACTATTGGCATTTAAAAGGTGCTTCTTAACCATTGATTTTCCTTGCCAGAAACATGAGAAAGAAAAAAATCCTACATGCCTACATTATCTGTGCCACAGAAAGCTATGGCTTCTCATCCTTTCATTTACAGCTTTTCAAATCTTTACTTGTCTCTTGTTTCAAATGGACAGTTGTGTTCAGTCTGTATTTCTTAATGGCTCATCAAGGCTTCTTCTGACTATAACACCCATGGAGCAAGAGTCACAGGCCCACCAAATGTCTGGCTTTAGAAGGCTGGCCTCGAGCTGCTGGTTTGTAGTGGGTTAAGCAGAGGGGAGCTAATTTTTTTTTTTCCTTTTCTCCCTTCTCTTCATAAATAGCTAGCAAGAAGCTATGTTTTGAATTCCTGCTCAGGAGAAAAGCTGATACGAAAAGAACATTTATAGTTATTGCTAGGATACCCTCAAGGACAAATACATTCGGTCTCTCTTCTCCCCATAGACAGAGGGAGGGGGAAGAGACAGTCCGGCTTCTAGCTTGGGACTTGCTTTTAGGTCAAGATTGAAAAGCAGACTGACCAATTATTCCATCCCATGCACGTCATACCCAGTATATAGGTGAGAACCCTTCCGGGAGAGCTGGCTTTTTCACTTCCCTTGGGCTCCCTGCATTCGCTCTCCCAAGGCCTTGTTTTTTTTTCCCCCCCCACGGACGCCATTAGCTCTCGGCCCGGGACGCTTGTTATCTCCGATCTCCGTTCCGTGAGTGCCTCCGGGATCCTCCCTCTCCAGGGAGATCATTAGGTTGTTTTTTTTTCCCTGATTCGGTCAGCTCTCGGCCTGGGACGCTTGGGCTGTTATCTCCGTTCCGTGAGTGCCTCCGGGAGCGGCGCCCCCCCCCCCCCCTTCCTCTTCCCCCCCCCCCTTTTTGGGGAAATTGTGAGTGCGGTTTCTGGGGATCATTAGCTGGCAACAGCTAATGAACAGCTGGGGGGGGGCAGTATCATTGTGTATCACCCATTCCCTCCATCCTCCGGGGTTATTGGCCGGGAGTGGGCTGGGCCTTTGATCATCAGGTGGGGAGGGGCAGAATTACTGTGTATCACATTGCATATTTGTATATAGTATTATTTCCAATATTATTGTAGTTTAGTCATTAAATTGTCCTTATCTCAACCCACGAGTCCTCTTTGCCATTTACCTCTCTAATTCTCTCCCCTATCATTGGGTGGGGGCAGGGACTGTGTGAGCGGGTGTGTGTGGTTTGGCTCCCAGCCAAGGGCCAACCCGCCACATTCCTTTTTGGCGCCCAACGTGGGGCAGATAGCGGTTGAGATAACGACAGACTTGAACAGAGTGTATTAAAGCATTTATTATGTTGCCTGAAACGCTGCTTTGGGAAATATTGAAGTACTTGCCACATGTACTATTTATCAGTATTCATGGACTGCTGGTTTTTTGTGGAAGCTGGGCAGAGGTTATGACATTGTTGATGAAGGGGATTGATGTGTTGCGCCCTTGTATTTCTGCTTTGGGAAAATTGAAAATGTTATCAGGCTTATTCTTGTTCGTTGTTACAATGGTTGGCACCAACCTAGGTGAAGCTGTGGTGTCATCCCTGGGCTCTGGGTACCCCTTGTTGAACATTTCTGCCAACTACACCAGTAACAGAACTGTGAAGGCGATTTTTCCCTTCACTGTCCTCTTCTCCTCCAGAGTATTTGAAAAAGCTTTTGAGAACTTTGAGTATCACTGGGATTTTCAAACCAGTTTGAACCTGTTGTTAGTCCTCCTGAATGTATGTCAATGTGTATATATTGTTAAGGTCAATCGACGACTCACTCAATGCATTGCCAGCAATGACCCAGCTGCCATCACCCCTCGTCTAGCCCGTATGGTAGAGACACCAACCACTAGAGCAGACATTGCGGTGACTCCAACTCTGGGGTCCCCTGCCACCATCCAAGCCCCAGCGTCCTCCACAACACTTCCAGAGTCTTTGCCTTTAATGGTGGCCCCCGTAGGGAAGAAGAAAACACAAAAATCAGTACGTGTAGAAGGAGAGGAAAGAGCTCCTCCTATGAGGGAAGAAGAGGGAGACACCCATGACTCGGATAGAGAGGGCCCCTCCGGAGCAGAGCCATCACGAGGACCGCGGAAGAAGGAAGAAATCGTACGAGAGACTGTAACCACCAGGCCTCTAACTACGCGTGAGCTGCGAGACATTAAACAAGACTACCGCCGTACGAAAGATGAGTCCTTCCTCACCTGGATGCTTAGATGCTGGGATGAGGGAGCCAGTAGCCTGGATCTAGAGCATGGAGAAGCAACAAGACCTTCTGCTGCCGCTCCATCCTCTCCCCGTCTCTCAGCATCCTAAAACTGCTGGGAAGCTGGGCAAGGTCGACTGACTCAGACATCCTTTTCTCTGACTGTGACCTGCTCCTCACAGTTCTTATCTTTCTCCAATAAGACAAAGAGGAAACTGGGTAGGAGATGAAAGGAGGAAGGGAGGTGACCAAGCATCTGCCAAGGGAGGAAGAAAGGGATGCAGCCAGGGAGGGAAGCAGAAGCTACTGCTACTTCTGGAATAAAGGCTTGTGAAGTCCTGGGGTAATTGGGAGAAACTGGCATACAGTAAGTAATGAGTTTGCCTAGGGAGAAATTCTGAGAAAATTGTGCAGATGTTGAATAGTGAGAAGTTGTATTTGGATATTTACATAACTTTAATGCAAATTCTGCTATTTCCTTCAGGCTTTTCGCTGAGCTATGTAAGCAGGTCTGGGCACAAGCTATCATGACCAACAGAAGTAGGCAACACTAAATACCTCCTGTTCCAGAGCTCAGGGTCACCTTTAACTAAATATGATCAGTGAGAGCACTGCTGCGTCCATCAGTCTCAGGCTATTAAAATGGCATGCAAAACTCCAGTGGGTAGATGGCAGGTGATTTTTCTTCTATGTCTAGGGTCTCTTCAAAGAGCGCTCAGACCTATCACGTTGCTACTTCCTACCTCAAGCAGAGGAAGGACAGACTAGGGCCAGTCCAATGAGGTCTACACCAGAGAGCAGCACAGCCTTCTCCACTGACAGGCTGTGACAAAGTCTTATTTGGCAATGGGCTCCTCACCTCTAAAATGAAACCCCTCTTTTTTGAACCAATACGTCCTTCCTGGTCCTGCAAGTTAGACACATTAACAGCTCCTGTTTTGATATATTTCAGTGCAAAAGAGAAGCCAACCAAGGGTTTAACAGAGAGCATCTGATCTGAAAAGGTGACTGAAGACAGACTTCTGCCTGTTGATAGACACAGTCCCATCATGGTAGTTACTGAAAACATTTTGTGTTCATTTAAGGCCCAGGCTAACATTATTTTCTCTTGGTCTTCTGTGATATCTCCAGGTGACTCACATACCATTGGGGAGTTAAGTTGTGCACTTTACAAGTGCCCAGAAACTAACCACATAACATCAATTCCTTAAAAGCTAACTGGTTACAATTTGAGGGTAGAAGTGTGCCTGCAGAGAAGCAACAATAGTGCTGCCCTACTTAAGGAAATTTGTTTCTACTTCACCAATATTTTTAGGTCAAGCAAGCACTAATGCAGTTTTGTTTAGTTTCACATCTGCATAAACAGACTGCGTCCACTATTAGAAAGATTAATTTAAATCTGCCTTTTGATTTATTTGGATTTCATCTTTGGCATTACATGATACCTACTTCTAAGAAATCTTTGTGATGTAATATTCAGTATTTTATTTTACTGCAGCACACAGTAATTCACTATTGCCTAGCAGGCTTTCCAAAAAGTTTTTCTTATGAGCTTCAAATAGGAAAGCAGAATGTAAAAAAGAAGCAGTGCGAACAACCTCTCTTACATCAACATCCCTGCAATAAGAAATAATGGGAAGTTACACAAAAACAAAATGCAAAAAAGAGCTGCTGCACTCATGGATTACTCACCCATAAGCTCCATTACTGATCAGTTTAATTCTTTCAAAATCACTTTCCTGAGGTTTCCTCCGCAGCTTCAGTGAGGTATTAGAGCTCTTCAAAGTAAAACAGGAGAAAGAATGAAGTTAATACAATACTTTTTTTAAAATCAGGGAAAAAATGAAAAGCAAACAGAAAACAGGTATCACCAGGCTGTCACACCCTGATGAATCAGCTAAAAGCTCTGGCCACTTAGCCACAAAGCTAGCACAGAGAGGGACCAAAGGGACTCCTGAAGCAAAGCTGCTTTTTCATCAAAAGGTATCTGTTACGTTGCAGCCATCTACCTGCTAATCTACATGCACAGGTTACAAGCAGACAGGCATGAAGGCTTCCACAAAGGAGTTACTGGCAATTCCTATCCAGACTTATGCACTTCTGTGAATCGTGCCAAGCACTCATTGACCAAAAGAAAAAGAAATTTATTAAAAAGAAATAAAGGACACAGTGGTGGATTTTGTGGTAAAACAACTTATCACACACTGAATACTAGCCTTGTGAAACCTAAAGACTGCAACATCTAGGAACATAAGCAGAAAGTTTGTTTCTTCTGTGTGCTGAGCACCATGGTTTTAGACTGGATTAACCACTGTTCTATCCAATCCATTTACACACACCAGGAGAAAATACAAAGGGGGATAGTGGGGTGGTGACACACACACACCCCATTTAGTTTTCCTTGCTAAGATTCAGCAAAAGCAGCAACATAACAGGAAAACTTACATGTATTGGCTCATCCATTTCCAGCACTTCTGCTGTACCACTGTCACAGTTAGCTAGCTCAGCTATTTCTGGAAACAAAGATTAGAAACTTAATTTTAAACTATAGCAAATACAATCCTAAATGAAGTACATAAAACCTGCAAGTTGATACTTTCTGGAATGATTAATAAACATGTTGCCCTATCTGTAGTATTTGCCAGATAACTTTAGGGCATCTCCAAGTATATATATAAAAATCCCACCTGAAAAAATGAAGACCTGCTATTCAATGCCTATGCAATCTTCCACTGAAGAATTAGAACAGCCATGAAGGAATGAAGAGCAATACCATTACCACTGCTGAGACATTGGAATTCTGAAATGTGTGGGTGATCTAAGTGTTAAGGGAAAGACAGCACAGATCTGTTAATGCTCCTGACGATCTTAACCCCTGAGGGGTTAATAGTAGTCGCCACTTTTGTTGAGCTCCTTCAGTTAAGAGCAAAAAACCTTCTAGTTTAGACAGAGATGAACTCCAAATGGTTTGCATCTTCTACAAAGAAATGCTGATATGCCTAACCAAATCAGCTAAAAGACATTTTCTTCTTAAAAGCTGATCATTTATGGAGTCACTAACACAGACAACCTCTGTGTGAAACTGAGATTTTGGGTGTCTACAACTTGACCTGATTGTCTCTGTCAGGGTCAACCTATGCGGCAGAGCTCCTAAGCCCATCCTGTTCTTCAGTGGCCCAATAACTGCAAAATTCACCCAGCTAACAAAAGCTGGTAGCTGAAAGCCCTGGGAAGTTTCATATTACTTTAATCATATACAGAGTTAATGATACACTCCACATAGCCAAAGATGCACATTTTATCATGATTACCTGATAGGGACTAGAGAAAGTTGTGAGGTGCATTTTTATGTCAGGACTATTAAGTGTACTTATGAATATGAAAAATAATTGAATATTCACACAGACTATCTAAACTGGATTTTTCTATATAATAATAGGTGACTATTACGACTGAAATTCTGCACACCACTTCTTGTAACCATTAAAAGCAAATTAAGCACATAGATAATTTTCTGTTGGAACACCTAGGGATTTAAGGAGTAACTCATTGTAATCATTATCCAAAACACAACATTCGCGAAGTGTAAAAATCGGAAGTAATAAAAAGGTCACTTCAAAAAACAATCAGATCTTTAAAGTGTGAAGAGAAATTACAAACATTCCGAAGTTTCTGAATATGAAGTCAATAAACAGTAAAAATGTCTCCACTGAGAACAAACAAATCTTAAAAAGAAGAGAGAGCCTAGGCTAAAATGGTACAGAACCAACTCAAAACTGGAGTGGATTTTCCTGGCAAAATTCAGTTTTCTGAACATGGGGTTTTATAATGGAAGTGCTGATGAAACCTTTATTGTACGGGTGAGAACCAAGCAAGGTAGAATAATATACTTTGACAGCCTTCTCAACTGAAATTATTTTCATAAATAGCAAATTAAAATAAGCCATTTTTAAACAGAACTTTTGCAAAATAGCCATTATTTGAGATATACGTATTATTTGCAAGCAGTAGGTAGTAATGAAACGGAATCAAGAGTCAGCCTTCAAAACAGGGAGCTATGGAACCAATTTGCAATGCCTGAAGAGATTTTTTTAAAACTCATCTAAATACCATTAAACATCTGCCCTTTTTCATTCATTGATTTAAACCATTTCTGAAGACTCATGATTCAAAAAGGTAAAGATGGTAATTTAAAAACCACGCGGAAAAATTTCTCCCTGGGGAACTCTTCAGAAATGCAGCCACCAGTCTCTGATAAGTGATGAATTTGTTGTGGAATTGCTTTCAGTGCAGTATAAATTTATCTGGCCTTATCTCAAAGTAATGCATGCATCATTTCACTCAAAGAAAGGACACTACAGCTACAGCAGCAAACAAAGGAGGTAACTAGAGAAGGGTCCAAAGAAGAAGGTTGCTTTTCTCTGCAGAGGAAGTAAAATCCCTTGCATAAACATTTACGAATATTGCACACATAATTTAATAGCTTAGTTGAAAACACAATTCCGTATTTCAGGATAAGTGGTGCTATTGAGGTGGGTTTTCTTGTTTTGAAAGATCTGGTCTGCTATTTAAATATTTTAAAATATTTTGGTTTTGCATACAAGGAATTTAAAGCTCTCTCAGGAGGATGATTTTAATGTCTTTTTTTTTTTTAATAGCAATGAATACAGTGTTTCCAAATAATTCTCTTTATAAAGGATTAATTCCAGGCCATAAACCAGTAGTGCCGTTCTTTTCTTTTTCCTTAGGAAATGTCCTTGTATATAGAAGCACCAATTTAAAACCAAACCCAGATCATTTAAGAAGTCATTGCACAGTGATGTATACTACTTATATCACTTTTTGTAGGGAGCCAGGAAAGCAGTAATACGAATCTGATGGCCTGAATTATTTCATCACAAATCTACATACACATTAACAGTTAAAATGATACACAAAATAATTCAAATCGCACAAACCTCCAATTGAACCAAAGATCAGTAATCCATACATCATACACCCCTCAGGATTTACTGACAAACCATACAGACCATTTTTTCCCCTTAAAAAAAAAAAATTCAATTATCCTGGAGTGCTTTAAAGTCTATGTTATATTCATTAATATACAATTTATGAAATGTAATTATAAGATGTGTTCTAGATGAAGTACACTCACACAAAATAAATATTTAGTCTGAGAAAACAGTATCCCTTATTTGTATATAGCATTTGACTCCAGACCTCTCTCACAGTATATTGTCGAAAAAAATTCAAATATATTATTAAGCTTAGGTAGTGTCAGATTCTTGACTCATGCTGAGTGTAGAGGCATTTTGTGCTGAAGTAGAATTTTAATTGTAAGGCTGACAGAGAACCCTAGATGTAAGGGTGTTTTGTGTGGAAATGGAATCCTAACTATGACACTAACTTTAGACTTTGTGATTATAAGGTTGTTAGAGGACCCTTTGAAAGAAGAAAAATAACCAGATGTGCAGAGGTATCTAATTATACAGGACATGAGAAAGATAAGGAGGAACTGAGAGAAATTTATTAGCACAACTAAGTTATCTTAGAAGTTGTGTTCCCGTAACTGCGAAAATTACTTTCCCAGAATCTAAAATAGCCAATAGTAACTTTGTTGTTAAGAATTTAAACTTATTGTATCCAATTAGCAGCTGACAAATCTGAAAGAGTTTAGTATAAAAGCAAGTGCGCAACACACAATAAAATGGCTTTTACTCTCATCATAATTGGCTCATCTGGCTGGTGTCTGAGAACTCCCCACGCTGACTGCTAAGAACTCCACGAGCCAGCTACACTGAGGAACACTTTTATCCAAGTGGCCAGAAAGACTGAATCAGTAAGATAAGGTTCAAGTGGCAGAACAAGGGTCAATAATACTAAACCCTCAACTCACACTCCAAATTAAACCATTAGACTTGCATACTTGATTAGTGAAGATTTTATGAGCTGTTGGTCTAGGCCAGATCAACAGCTCTCCAAATCCAGCAGACACCTTTTCATCTTGCAGAAAATTAAGCTACTTCCTGATCTTTTCTAGTACCACATGGAAAAACCTATTTATGCATATTTTCCCAATTTGTCCTGCATCTTCGCTGCACTCCGAATCTGATTCAGAAGCATCAAAGCTGGTTTAATCTATATCTCAGACAAAAATAATACTAAATTTGGATGAGGAAGTTCTGTGAAGATAGGAAGCAGACTCATAATATGCTTGACTTTCTTTAAATCTGTTAACATAACATGAATATCATCTACAACAATACCCAATCTAATTGAATTAGATCTAACCAAATTCCTGACATCTGGTAGCACTGAACTTCACAAGCTGTTGAAGTTTAACAAAAAAGAGTTTTCTTATAACACCCTCAACAATATACTACTCCTTTGATTTAAGGAAATGTGATCTTGCATCATGGGAACTGGTTAAAAAAAGTTTATCATAAGTTTCTGCTATTATTTTTTGTTATCAAGTCCCCTCCTAGAGATAACCTTTGTCCTGGGTCGTAACACAGACAAACTAAATGGCTCTAGTTAGACTCATTTTCCATGGCAGCATTTCTACCATTTTCTTCCAAATTGCAGGATTAGCATTGAATACAATAAAATAATTTCTATTTGTCACCAGTGACAGAACCTGCTCTCAGTATGGAAGAGGGGATGGTCTGGTTAGGAGACAGAAGTTAATTTTAGTTTTCCAACAATGTCCATAGAAGAAGAATCAGGCAAACAAAAATTCTGCAATGTTAATACCTCCATAGGCACTCAAGTTGTCTCAACAAAAGTCCTCAGCATAGAGACATAAGTTACCCAGGAAAATACATCTTTAACAGGAATGGAAGATATTCTTCTCAGAGACTCCAAAATGTGGGAGCCTGGAGGCACTGAAGGGCAAATAACAGCTCAACCCAGTTTCATTTATATCTATGGTTGGAGAACAGTCACCATCAAGTTATACCAGTAAATTTTAGCTAGAACTGACATGTGGAAGTTGCATTGACAAGTATAATTGACACAGTGTATTTATGAATTATAGTCTCAAGACAAAAAACTTAATCTCCTTTTTAATGCCTTTAAGTGAGTGAGAGAACTGTGAAGGTCAGTGAATGCTTGTTCTGCTATCGTCTTTACTTTGACCCTTTTCAGGTACACACAAATTATAAGAATGATTAAACACATTGAGAAGGAAGAATCTGGGAGCCTACAGCTAGACCAGGACATGCACTTACCTTCCAAAGGATCTTTATTTAAACCCAGCTGGCTAATAATGTATCGAGGGATGTCTGTTTTAATGCCTTGCCCCTCTTTAGCATGGCCTTCAGCTGCTTCCAAAAGATAGTAAAACTCTTCAGGATCAAACTCCTAGAAGAAAAATAATAATATCTATTTCAGAGACATCCTAGAATGTCAGCCAATATTAGTCAAAAGTTTCCAGAGGGAAGCTACAGAAAAAACAACAATATTGTTTCTGTAAGATTACATTATTTCAGTGACATTTAGGGAGTAGGCTTAACACCTTGTATGAGAAATGCATTGTTTTGTGACAGTATGCCTAAATTTGTTCAAGGTACCTGCCTCTGAAGAAACATACCGTGCAGAGTTGTTACCTTCCAGCTTAAATCTCCTAGAGATCCCATTTGAAGTACAAACACTCTAAAGGTAGCTGTGCTGGCTTTCTCTGCAATTGATGCTCTGAAACTCTGAACTAAGAAACAGTCTCCTGGCCTCACAATACTGTACTTCCACTTGCCTCAGCAGGCCCAGCAAGAGGAGGGACACAGGATGCACAGCAGCTCTACCTGAAGCATGATAAGGCAGAGGAAGTAACCTACGGTAAAATACCAGGGGCAGAAACTGGGAACTAAGTGAATCAAGATTTGAACTAGCTAGCTATAAAACTTAGCACTCAGGAGAATGAACTAATGGGAAAACAGAACACCAAGCGAGAACCTGAATTAAAAAGCTCTACGACAATGATGATGCTGGGGGCAGGGGTAGGTGGAAGAGAGCCAGCAAGCAGGGAAGGGAAGAACAAAGTATCATGAAGAAGCCTTGGTCTGACAGCCTACAGCATGTATTTAAGCACTTTTTTTCTATTTGTGATGATGGAGAAGGACACCGACCAGAGGAAAGACAAGACATCACATGAGAAATTGGGGGAAGAGCTGCAGAAATATTATATGAACCTTGCGAATGGAACAGGGAAGATCACACTAGGTATGGAATGAGCATTTCAGGGTTCAGGGTGAAGGAGTAACATGCTAAGCTGTCCTCTAAAGCCTTTTTTTTTTTTTTTTAAACATCTCTTTCATGCTGAGCACATACGTTATTTTAGATTCCTTCCGAACTGCAAATCATGAACAAACTGCAACTCAGAACACTGACACATGGTATTTCCAAAACAAAACAGAGGCAGCTCTCAAAATGCCCATGGCTGAACGAGCCAGGTTGTGGATTAACTGTGTCACACATGAAGAGACATAGCACAGAGCCAAAATCAGGTTGGAAAGACTTACTAGCTCAGCTTCAGTGCCATGCAAATACAGCTATGACACTTTCAGGCATAACTTGAGTCTAGCAGCAGGTTAGCAGCTCCCACATAAGCCTTGGCAGCCTCAAATAGCTGTATGCAGCATCAACACTGTGATCCCGGTATTGGCAAGCAGAGTGGCTCAACAAAGTCAGCTTGGGCTGCCTGCCAGGCCTGTTGGACTCAGGCTGGCTCTTACATGGTATTTGGGTCTCTGTGCCATCCTCCTGAGTACACTGTGTTCTGTGAGGGTTTATTAGTTCCACTGAAGAACTGAAGCACACTGGATCTGTGCATAGGAGCAGCTTCCTCCTCCTGAGCCACCCCAGCTCCCCCAGCGTGGGCAAGCAAAGCAGAAACACACCCACACAGCCCCGTACAAGCCAGCCCAGTCTGGTAACATCAGTGCTACTTCTGCTCCTTCTGCTCCCCAGTGTAACTCCAACTATCTGTATATCCAGATACCCTAACCCCTCTGCTGCTGTTCCCCCCAATCAGGTACTGCAGAGCTGACTGCGAGCTGCCTATAGCCCTGGCAGTTGAAACAAAATTATGAAACTTGTAAGAAGAAAAACAACAACAATGGAAAAACCACCAAGCAATTACAATTCCAGAACAGTCTTCCCAAAGGAATAGCAAAGTCTAACAAAAAAAATCAGAAAAACCCAGCTGGTTTCAAACTGGAGCTTCCTCAGCTGATGGAAGGGTTTCTGGAACATAGTATTTGAAATACTAAGGAACCAAACACAACTGCAAGAGGACCCTGCCAGTCCTATGTTCATGAAATAAAACCAGAAAGAATCCCACCAACAATGAAGCCCTGCTCCATTGTTTGACATGTTTTATAAAAAAAAATTGTAAAGGGCCTTGAATACTAACCCAGAAACTTTCCTACACCAACAAGTGAAAATCTATTTATAGTAAGCATGATCTTACCAGGCATTCCAGTAAGCGAGCAGGACGAGCAATAACTATCAGGATTCTTCGGACAAGTTGCTTAATAAATGACAGTTCTTCACTCTCTGATCGCTCTTGAGCCTAAAGACAAAAATAAAGCGATAATAAAACACATTGCATTTGATGCATTACTCAGGAAAGTATATTCAAACCTTTGAGGGTTTGACGCATGTACTTGAGACAAACATCGCATCAATTTCAGACACCAGCAGAAATAACTAGGATTTGAGCAATGCTGCTATTTCAAGTGAAGTAATCCCACTTGTAAAATTCTATCACTGTAACAACAAAATAAAAGTGCCTACAATGGTCATAATACTTTTATTTTGTCTTACACAGTATTATTACCATTAGCTTTGCAAAAGGGACTACATTTCAATACAACATACATCTCTCTATATGTAAAGTTGTGTCTCAATTTGTTAATTTTAGGTTTAAATGAAAATTGACCTAAGTAATACTAATAAACATAAGCAACATCCATGCCAAATTGATACCGATTTCATATGGCCACGTCATACTAAAGTGACACGTATACAAAACTATACTTGCAGAGAGGCTCCATATAAAAGTACAAAGACAATGAAAAATTGAGTTCTACGAAGACAACAACAAAGGAGGGAAAGTCTATTAAAAATACATACAAAAAACCTTCTAGAAGGTTTGATAATATTTACACAATTCTCTGAGCTGCATTTCAAATTTCTCTCCCATGTCCCCCTCTATGAACAAATTATATAATTTAAGGATGCTAATGAATGCAAAGAAAATGCATCATTCTCCTTCTGATTAAAATATCCTAATAGCCCTTCACTCAAATATCAAAGCATTTCTTTGTTCCGAACACTAGAAACTGTGAACTTAAGTTTTTCCTCACTCTTGCCTATTCAAAACCACAAAGAGAATTAAGAAACTAACATTTTAAAAGTGATTAATACAGACAAGTAAGTACCTTTCAAATAACATATATTTTGTATTTTTGAAGTTATAAGAAAACCTATGAAACTATGAAGCTACATATTGCACTCAATATAAGCACTACAATTCTAAAAAAACACTAAACATTTGAGAAGAGCTAATCTGGGAAGTTTAAAGAAGGAAAAAGAAAACACCATCTAGCAATCTGCAACAGGTTTCGGAAGAACCTTAATTGGACACAAGCATTTGTGTTCTCCACACTATCAACTAAGTCCAAAGAAAACTATGTTCTAAACAAAACATCTATCTACTTTAATCACCTATAAAATTTAAAACACCTTTGTACAGTGTCGTGAACAGTCAGGCACATATGTGAACAAGACTCAATACTAGTTACATTTAAGAGGGATGAAGCAAAAAAGCATTCAGGTCTACTTGACCTTGAATTCAGAATTGTAAAACGTGGGTTGAACCAAGCTGCTCAAATATCAAGAGAGTCTTCCCCCGGTTAAGTAAAGTAATCACTATGTGCTGAACAGCTGTAGCTGGCAATTGACAACAAATGAATCATGTGACTCCAAAGCACAACTGAGTGCCCATAATTGAGTTGTGCAAAGAGAAAATTTTCTTACTGACATATTATATTATGCTATTAACAGGTATTACGCAGTTGACTCAAAATTTAAGTCTGAATATTTTAAAGCATTATATATTTTGCAAAACAGGAAATTTTTACATAATAAAGAATTAGCATCATAGAAAATGTCAAAACAAGTGTGTCTGTTTTTTTAATAATACACTTTTATATGAAGATTGGAGAATAACTCGCTAAAGTGGTTTTTTTAGTGGGTTGGGGGGGCGAACATGTACTCTACTTACTGTGTAGTCATTTTAATGGATATAATGTTAACAGGGATTAACAGTGTTAACATAGGTTTAGTGAATCTTAGCTTAGACATATTTCCCTGTATTTTGACATTATCACTAGCGCAATGGAATTCATAGTCAGAAATCTCCAGTCAACTGTCCAACTCTGCCTTCACTTTGGCATGATAAGAATGTGAACATTTCACAAGAAGGTCACTAGTTCAAGCTTCCTTTGTTTCCAAGGTCTTGTAAGCTCCTTGTAAGCAAGCTCTATGTATTTTCTCTGTTTAAAAAATAGGTTTTCGATAACCCAGAAATAAATAATTGATGCCTTAAGTTTTCCATTGCTTTATGAAGAGAAAAAGTTCAAAATACAGTAGTTGCAAAAAATCTATTTACTGAAACAGGAGTTAACGAAAAAGCAACATGGGGGGGGGGGAATCAACCAAAAGCTTTAGCAACTGCTCCTGAATTCAAAAGAAAGCAGAAGAAAAGACAAATTAAAATGGGCATGGTATATTAACATCTCAGTTAGAAAATTACAAGTAAATATCAGATTTGCTTATCTATCACATTAACTTTGGCTCAAAATTTGCTATCAAGTCCTACACAAACAAATGAGTACATTACATGCTGTACTTGTTGTTTTAATAATGATACATTCATAAACTGTAGTGACTTATGTTATAGTACATTTATTTTGTCAGGTTCCAAGTTCTTAATTAATTTAGCTGACTATTCTATGGAAGTGTCAACAGTTTTAGAAATGACATTATTTCTCTTAATAAACAGTTTAATTATGAAAGTAATAGTATAAATATTTAAATAATTAAATAACTTTCAGCTAATGGAAAGCTAAGGGTGGCTGTCTGCTTTCACAAAACAGCAGGCAGCCAGTAGGATTGATAAAGTGGAAAGTGTGTATGTTTCTCATTTATCCACAGTAAATGGAATAGCAAGCCTCCTCATTTACAGCTTATGCACACACTTCTGTAAGCAATTTATAACCTGCACTGCATGACAAAATGCTATTGTTTCTGAAATCTTTACAACCTATCTATTCCAGGCTAGTACATTAGCATGTCTTACAGTCTTTGTAGTGGTCATTATGTACACTAAGACTGCTATGAACACCACTTGGATAATTATTTGATTGAACAGTCTGGATTATTTCAAGACAACTCTCAGGCAAGCAGATCTAAACATTTTTTTAAGCAAATATAACAGCAGTCTCACAGCTCATACCTCCTGTAGCAATTTGTCTAATTTCTGCTGTAATTCAACAAAGTATCGTGATGTGATAAGGCCCTGGCAGGATTTATCCAAACAATCTCGAGCCAGTTCTGTGATCTGATGGTGGGTAAAACTGAGCACTCCATCTGCCAGGGGAAGGACATTATCCGGAGAATGATTTGTTATAATGTCTCGAAGCCTCTCTTCCATCTGAGCTGTGGCCTATAGAAAAATAGATGCACAATACATTCCATCAGCTTTACAAGAATCTAACAGCCTCGAAGCTTATTTCCAATTCTGCAACATTTCTGTAGTGCCTAAGAAGTTATCTACCTGGAATATGTGAAACAACTGATGCAAGAGCAAGCAAACAGAAAGGCGAAGTGACAGATGACATTTCCCCACATTACCAGTGCAAAAAAACAACACCCTTACTGTTTTGCTACACAGATCCTCCCCTGTCTGCCAGTAGTGATTAATTCTGGCCTGATCTTGTGATGATCACTAAACAGAACTAAAGGAACACCCAGGACTAAAACTTTAAGTCCACGTCAAAAATTAGAAAGAGAGAACTCATGGACGTTTACTTTGTCTGTTTTGCTAAGACTGCAGATACCACAGACGTGAATATCTTCCTGAATGAACACTGATAAAAGCACCACAAGCTCACAGGTCCTGTCAGATGAGTCCATTTCAGAGAACCAACTGTCTGGTTCTCACAGAACTGCAGATGCTTAAAAAAAACCCAAAAGATGTTTCTATTATTAAAAAGTAATCCCACACCTCTTAGTTCATATCTCGAACACTGAAACAAGTGAGTCATTCCAAACCTCAGATTGCTGCTCAATTGCTCCACAAATCCTGACAAAGCTCCCTTCACATTTCTACAAAGAAATATGAAGAAATTTCTTCTGCTTTTTTAGGCAAGTGCGATCTGGAAGATCGGGCAGTGAGATGGATTTTGAACTGTCTGGAGAAAAGAAGCCAGAGAGTTGTGGTGAATGGGATGGAGTCTAGTTGGAGGCCTGTATCTAGTGGAGTCCTCCAGGGTTCGGTATTGGGACCTGTGCTGTTCAATATATTCATCAACGACTTGGATGAGGGAGTAGAGTGCACCCTCAGCAAGTTTGCTGATGATACG